>VMDR010001940.1:0-105888 GCA_007922815.1 Macrotus californicus
TGGCATGTGTGAGGGCACCAGGACACCTAGGCGGAGCTGCCGGTGACAAACAACCCTAAAACCTCAGTGTCTGCAACAGAAGGTTTATCTCCTGTTTGCCGTCTGGGTTGGCCAGGGCTCTGCTCCACATGGCTTCTTCATGCAGGGCCCCAGGCAGACAGAGCAGCCCCCAGCGAGGTGTGTTCTCGGGCTACAGATAAAGGCAACAGGCAACCACCAACGGCTCCTGCAGAGCTGCTCAGAGTGAGCAGAGCAAGTGGGGGGCAGTGAATCACTGGGGTAGCGATGGGCCTACCAAGTCAGAAATCTGCAGGCTGGCCTGGGGACCAGGAGACAACCAACCCCCAGCAACTCCCACGAGGGGTAGCTGCTGCTAACAGAGAGGGCTCCGGTTACCTGCAGGTCCTGCTTTTCAAATGTGGGGAGGAGCGAGACTAAGGGACCTCCAAACCCTTAGCTAAGGATGAGGCCTTCACAGTGACCACTGGACTCCAGCACATTCTGTTATTGAAATAAAAACAGTCATGGCTGGTGTGGCTCGGTGAATTGAACACCCAACTGCAAACCAAAGGGTTGTCAGTTCGATTCTCAGTCAGGGCACATGCCTGGGTTGGGGGCCAGATCCCCAGTAAGGGGTGTGCGAGAGGCAACCACACATTCAATTTCCATCTCTTCACCCTCCCTTCCCCTTTCTCTAAAAATAAATAAATAAAATCTTTAAAAAATAAATGAAATAAACACAAGCTTCATGGCTGGTGGGAACGCCAAATGGTGCAGCCACTGTGGAAAACAGTGGGTGGTTCCTCAAAAAGTTCACCAGAGAATGACAGAATGGCCACATGACACAGCAACTCCCATCCTCGGTGTGTGCCAACGGTAACTGAGCACGTGTGCAAACAGAGGCACGCACCTTCCTGTCCCTAGCGGCGCCGTTCCAAGCGGCCACATATGGCACAGTGGCCCAGGGGGAAAACAACCCGAATGTCCATCAATACTGAGTGACAGACCCGGACACTGGAACGTCACTCAGCCACACAGGAGTGAAGTACAGACGCCACGTGCTCCCGTGTGGACAGACCTCAAACACAGGACGCTTAGGGAGAGAAGCCCGCTAGAAGGTCACATGCTTCCACAGACAGGAAATGTCCAGGGCTGCGGGATCCACAGGCTCTGGTGGGGGAGGGGAATGGGGAGGAGCCACTTAACAGGCATGGGGCTCCCCTTTGGAGAAGAAAATGGTTTGGAGTCAGAGACAGCGGGTGCCCAGCCCTGGGACCGTTCTCAGTCCCACCGAGTTGTTTTCTCTAAACGGTTAATTTTATGCTATGTGAATCTCACCTCCACTTAAAAAGGAAAATAAACACAGGCATGTTGTAACAGAGGATGCAGACTTGCACGAATTCCCAACAAGGGCAGGCTTTGAGGGAGTGGTGCCCTCTGCTGCTGGGGGTCTGCAGAGAGGGCTGGCCAGCTGCCTGGCAGGGGGCAGGGCTCTAGGAGGGTGCCCTGGATGGGGGAGGGGAACTCCAGTGCCCCCAGACCACCTCATGGGGCCCAGAAGGCTGTCTGGGTGATCCAGGAGGGGGCCCCAGGCACACCCAGGCTGGCCACCCCCGAGCAGCGCCCCTACTCCCTCCTCCCGTTTCCACAGCCCCGGCACTGAGTCCTCTGGGCTCCCGTTGTCTGCCCCCTGCCTTTGCAGCTGGGGGACCCCTTGTGGATGTGTGCCCCCGGAGCACCGTCAGCCTGCGGGCTGTGTTCCTGCCCTGATCACTCCTGTTCTGACAAGCTCTTGTCCTTTCACAAGGGGATGCGGTCTCGCTACCTGGCTTGGTAGACAGAACCGAGCCATCTGAGCAGAGACAGGGGACTGGAGAGCCCCTTCGAGCCCCCCAAGTGAGCTGGGCACCCCTCCTCTGTGTCTCCAACTTTTTCTGTCCTTCCAGTGGGATCGGAAAGCTGGGGCGGAGCCCAGGCTGGTGTGGCCCTGAAATGAGCCATTGACATCAGCCTGTTTCACAGATGGGGAAGCTGAGCCCCAGGGAGAAAGATGGCTGCAGGGTGACACGGCGAGGTGCCAGAGAGCTGCCCCCAGGACGCATTTCAGTCTCCAGGTCTCCAGGACCCTGCAGCCGGCCGCCCCAGACACCACCCCGTAACTGCACACACAGCCCATCCCGCAGGACCCCTGCCGCTCAGGCGAGGGGATTGGGGAGGGCGGGCCAGACCACCAGGGGCTCCAGCAGCCCTGACTCCCTGAGCCATCACCACCTTGGCCTGGACTCAAAATGGGTCCCCTGCCACCCCCACCCCCACCGCACCCAGAGAAACAATCCCTCCACTCAACACGCACGGAGTCGTTCACCCACAGAGTCACTCGTTCGGTACGTGTTCACTGAACTCAAGTTCTTGGGGAGACTTTATTACAAGTTTTCCTGCAGTTGGACCAACGGGGCCCTGTGTCACTGTGGGTGGGTTTGGTGGGGGGCAGGGGTGGTGAACACCCGCTGCCTCAGAGCCCGGGCAAGGTCCCGGAGAGAAAGCTGCCCTCCGGTGCCTGGCTCAGTCCTGGAGCTTGCCGCCATACACCTCGGCCCTGTCCAGGGGCAGCCCCCGGTTCACAGCCGCATACGAAGGCTCCGAGGTCCCCAGGGACTTGGGGACGGCCTCCTGTGTGATCTGGGAGTCGTGCGTGGTTTCCCCATCAGAACCGCCCATGTCCCTGACAAAGAAAATGAGGAGAGCCGGGGTCGGGGTGCAGAGTGATCCCGAACCACACTAGCTGGTCAGGGACCTTCCTACTCAGACCCGGCTTTCACAGAGGCCGTCTCAGGCACTCATCCAACAGACCAGGCTCTCCAGAGTGCCAAGTGTGTGCCAAGTCCCGGGCTGAGCTGAACACTTGGAAGTTAAGATTGGACAGGGAGACCGACCACAGCAATAACCAGACAGAATGGACAGATCCAGGTGGGAGCCACAGGAGGGCTTCCTGGAGGAGGGGGCAGTTAATCTGGCCTTGAAGGAGTAGAGTATGGGCATGGACAGGCATTCTGGGCATTCCACAGGAATGGCTGGGGGTGTCTGGGGCAGCCATGAGAAGCTTGGTACAGCTGGAGCCAGAAATGACAGGAGGGACAAATGGAAGAGCCACGCTCAAGTTAGACAACAGGGCATTTGCAGCCAGATGGGGGGCGCTGGCCCCTGGGCAGGGAGGGACATATAACCACGTCCTGAATGCTCCTGGGCCAATCTCATCTAGTATTTCTGTTGTTATTAATTTAAACATCAGAAGGCGACTTGATTTCCCAGTTCATCAGCCCCTACCCCACCCCCGACCCACCCACGTCTTTTCCTGCCTGGCTGATTTCTACCTGTCCACTTCATTTCACTTATGCCTAGAAGGTTTTCATCTAGTCCCCACTCCCCCTGGGACAGGCTCCCTCCTGATCTTCCAAGCCCCCTGGGGTTCCCTCTCTTACTGAGAAGCATGTGACTTTTCCATCCATCCCTGTCTCCCAGTCTTGATGAGACTTTGTTCCTGCTGTTCCTTCCTCTAGGAAGCCCACCCTGATGCTCCAGGCAGGATCTGCCGTGTCCTCCTCTGGATTCCCACAGCACCTGCGGGTCCCTGCTCAGTCCTCCCAGGAATAACAGGCTGTGTGCACGCCTGTCCTCCCACCAGGCAGCTCTGTTAGCTGCTCCAGTCACTCTGTGGAGACCTAGTCCTGACCCACACAGACACAAATGGGAGCTGTTTGTGAAGTCAGGGCACTGGGGCTCCGGCCCCACCTCTGTTTTAATTGGTCACCCTGCTACCTCGGGCCTCAGTTTCCCCATCTGTGCTGCAGCTGGAGGAGTCACAATGACCACAAAGCGGTACTTGTTTGGTGCCTTGGCCCTGCCCTGAGGGCTCCACGGGGATGATTTCACTTCCCCTGCACAACTGGGGTGAGGGGTAACATTGATCAGATTCTTCACTTTCCAGAAGAGAGACCTGAGGCTGTTTAACTGTGTCAGACCTGGGGTCTGCCCACCGACCCCGCCCTACCCAGCTGACCGTGACCTTGGCTGCCCCAGGATTCAGCTCCCCTCTCCCCGACCCCACCCCACCCAGGGCAGAAGGTGGCTTTCTTGCCTGCTGGGCCACCCCTGCCTCTGAAGACCCTCCCTGGGGAACGATCGTGCGCAGCGTGTCCCCGAGTCCTGCCCTCCGGCTGGTGGGTACTCACACAAGGCTCAGGATGATGGCGCCGGCAAAGCCCAGGAGCAGGAAGAAGGGCAGGGAGCCCAGGATGGACGTGATCACGATCATGCCGCCACTCCGCCGGCCGGGCCACGTGTCGATCGCCGCGTACGGGGTGGCTGGCAGGACGCAGGCCTGTCATTCCCCAGACACTGCACCCTCAGCCCTCTCCCTGGGATGCACAGGGCTGTCCCAGCCCCGGTGGCTGCAAGTTCCAGAAATGAGGCGGGGACCCAGTTCTGTGACCGCTCCCCCTCCCCCAGCCTTGAGGGACTTGCCCCACACCCCAGTCCCCAACTTTCTCTTGTGCGTGTCTGCTCTCTTCCCTTTTAACTGTCCTTTGCACAACTTTACATGATAAACTGACTCGAGGCTTCTGGAGCAAGGAACGGGATGCAGATTACAAACTGCCAGAACAAAGGGCCACAAAGGGCTCGGTCTGGGGGTGCCAGGCGCACCGGGGCTCCCCTCTGCACTGGCCAGTGTCACCCTCTGGAACTAAGGGAACAAACAAAGTCAGGTCCTCCTGGGAGCTGGCCTCCTTCCAGCCATGGCGGCATGTCCGTCCCACAAGACCCCCGTTCTGCAGTTGGCTTACTGCAGCTTCAGGAGACATGCTCCGCTCATGGCCCCCCAGACTCCAGACTCAAGCCTGTAGGTCTGTCTGTGCCCCAAGGTCACGCCCTCCCAAGGACGGGCCTCAGGCCTAGCACTCCCCTGCGATCACCCAAAGGGCCCTGCTGGGGAGGTGGGGCAAGCCTCTTCCTCCCCAGTTCCCAGACGTGGAGTCTGAGGCCCTCTGGGCTCACACAGCAGCCAGGCCCGGAGGCTGGCCTTGCACTCAGGACTCTGGGAGGTGCCGTCTCAGTGGGACGGCGATACATGGGCGCAGAGGAGGGGTCAGGGAGCACTCACCACCCCCCAACCCCTGCTCTACCCCTCGCTACCTATATGACCTCTGGCCGCCTTCCAGGGCCACTAACTGGCTCACAGGGTTACCGTGGGGTGGCAGGAGGCTCCATGCTGGGCCCATTTCGGGAACCAAGCATCTTATTCTGGCATCCAAGGTGTTGAGGGAGGAGAGTTGTAAAGTCAGGGTCATATGCCACCAAAAGTACCCTTGGAAATCCCTTTTGTTGCCCCTAAGGCTCAGCAGACACGATTCCGTGTGTGGAAACCTGGGACCCGAGTGGAGGCCTCACATGGAGTCTTCAGGAAGGACAGGGTAGGGTGGCAGTCAGGGGCCCGGGCCGAGGGGCCTCCTGCTGCTCCAGGGTTCAGGCCCTGCCGTTAAGGGAGCCTGGAACCCTGAGGCCCAGGACCGACATTTGCTGCTGTGAGGGGTCAACACAGGGCCACCTGGACTGTACATGCAGGACGACCACACGCCCCACGAAAGAACATGCACCATGAGGGCTGGGAAAGCGACAACTGACCCCAGTATCACAGGTCCCGCTGTCACAGGTCCAGCCAACCAGCCGGCCCAACACTGCTCCTCAAGGAAGGGGGGGATGATATTTTGGGTTAAATTATTTTAAAATGCATTGTCCTCGTAACCCAGTGGCCTGCCTGTGTCTGGGGAGAGTTTTCAGAGTGACAGCCTGAGTCTGCTTTCACAGATTCCCTTGAGGACCACATCCCCCTCCCTCACCCATGCTCCCCACCCCAGATCACCCCCACTCACGCCGGCGGGTTCGGATGGGGTCTGACCACAGGGTCTCGTCCTGTACCAAGCCTGTGGACATATTGACGAGGACGTACTTGAACCTAGAAGGAGACAGATCGAGGATGACTTCTGCCCCTCTTGTGAGCCTCAGCCCAGGGCAGTAGGAGGGATTGGGATGGCTGGGCTTGGGGGTGAGTGGGGACTTCTAGATGGAAATCTAGGTGGCCGCAGGTGGGCTCCGAGCACCAGGGTGGTGCTGGACTTTGCATCGGCCCATGTGCCGCACATCACTGCCAGGACCCTTTCCCGAGCTCAGAGGCCACCTCCTCTGGGAAGCCTTCAGCACCCGTGGCCCTCCTCCAGGCCCTCCCTCCGGGAGCCCCTCTGTTTTTCTATCAGATACAGGACACGTGTGACGCATCTGCCGAGTGTGGACCCATTTGTCCTCTCTGCATTCTTGCCTTCCATCTTCCCAGCCCCGTCCTTGTGGGTCTGGGACCACAAGGGACCACACAACAGTGATAATGTCCACCCCCACCCCACCCCCACTGCTCTAAGGTTAGGGCCACATTTCATATGCAGAAAAGCCCAATCAAGCATGGCAAATCATAAAGGAAAATTGGAGATACAGTACCAAATACCCACAGCTGACAGAAGATCGGTTTAAAATCATGGATTTTCTGACAACTAAGAAATGAACAGCCGATCACTTAACACGTAAAAAGAAAACAAAATTAAGACCCTCAAACTCTCTAATCCCCTGCTTCTCAGGTTTAAAGATGAGAGTTTCCAGAGCCTGGGACACAGGTGTGCCCCCAGGTGGGGAGGGCTTTGCGATCAAGGAGGACAGAGAGGTTAAGATCAAGGTCAGAGGGGAGGGTTGAAGGTGGAACAGAGGAGGCTGAGGACACTTGACCTGCCTGGTGGCTGGGGCCATAGGAGGGGCAGTTGAGACAATGGCAGGCAAGTGATGGCCTGGCCCCCACCAAGTGCAGCCTAGAAGGTACAGAGACCCCAACCTAGGCATCTCCATGGCAATGAGAGTGGCTTTGGCACCAGGTCACACCCCCTGGCCATGGGTCAGGGCTGAGCCCCCAGCTCCACACAGAGAAGATGCTCAGCAAACACCTGTGGAAATGAACGAGGGATCCCCTGGGGTGGGGTGGGCCACACAAAGGCACGCTGGGTGGGGGGGGCAGGAAAAGGCAGAGGACCAGCCGGGTGCTGGGGCAGCCTCAGACAAGGCTCCAAGTTCATGCTGAGCCCCAGCTTTTCACCGGGTGGCACACTTCCCTCCCTGTTAGATGGAAAGGTGTTGAGTGGGTGACAGCCACGTGGGTGACAGGCCAGGACCAGGTGCATAACTTGAGGAGTCCAGTGCAAAATGAAAATTCAAGCCCCTTGCTAAAAAGTTAGGAATTTCAAGGCGGCAGAGCATTAGGCCAAGTGGGGGCCTGGCTGAGTATGCAGCCCTGTGCACAGCCACTCGCCCCAGAAGCCCTTCGGGGGACCCGAGATGGTCTTGGCACATAGTAGGCCCTTGAGACACGGGGCCTGTCACACTAACTCTGAGTGGGGGCTGGGGTACAGCTGCGCAGCTTGAGGGGGCCCTGCACCCACCTGTACTCCGTGGCCGCTGACAGGGGTGGGTTGCAGAGGCCCTGGAAATTAGGGTCAGACAGGCAGGTCCCATTGGCGCCCACCCGGACCAGGAGAATGTCCAGAACCTCCGAGGCCCGGGACACATCCCCCACGGCACCCATGCTGGGCAGGTCACTGCAGGGGGTCAGGTCAAAGCCCACGGCCTTGTATGGGCCCGTCTTCCCTCCATCCGTCTGCTGGAAGGTGGCGCTCAGCGGGGTGTTGGCACCGTCCTGCACAGAGGCATTCCTGGAGCTGCCTGTGGGGCAGTGCGAGGAGGGAGTGAGGCTCCTGGCCACCCCAGCTCAGTCACTCACTCAGTTATTCACCAAACGCCCCCGAACATCCTCTGAGCCAGCGCTGTGCAGGGCCCTGGGGTCGCAGGCAGGCGCCAGACAGCCCAGGCCCTGCCCTCAAGCACTCCCTGTGCAAGGGAGGTGGTGGCCGGGAGCACCTCCCCAACTCGGGCCTCGTGCAGCTCTCCCCTCCTCCTCTGGCCAAGAGCCTGTGATCCCCCACCCTGCCGACCACTTCCTCCCTGAGAGCCTGGATTCTGTCCTCCGGAAAGGGGAGAGGAGGGTCACATGGCACAGGACACAGCGTGGAGGCGGGCAGCCCTAGGGCAGTCCTAGGTCTCTTCCTTACTAGCTGGGTGAGCACGAACAGCTCGCAGCCCCTGTCCGGACACCGGCCTGTGAAATGGGGGAGCACTGCCCCGCCGGGCTCACAGACTGGACCCGGGCAGGCGAGCAATAGTGTTTGCTGAAGAGATCAGGTGAGGGCCCTCCACGGGCGGTTGTACGTGGCTGGTTGCTAGAAAGTAAGAGGTTGTCGCTGAGTTCCTTCTCCCGGGAGCCCAGGATGGCCGCCAGTGACCAGGAGGGCTGGACCGGAGCCAGCAGCTTCCCTCAAAAACACTGATTTTTTTTTTTTTAACTTTTAAAAATGTCTTGATTTTGGAGAGAGAAGAAGCGGGGCAGGGAGAGAGACATGGGTTTGTTTTCCCACTTATTTATGCATTCACTGGTGGATTCTTCTATGCGCCCCGACCAGGGATCAAAGCCACAACCTTGGTGTGTCGGGACAACTCTCTGAGCACCGGAGCTACCCAGCCAGGGCGAAAACTCCGATCTTGAGCCACCTCGGGCATCATTTGGACATGAGAACCAGAGAGTCCGGATTTGCCGCCCCGCCGCAGGAGCTACTCCACCTTTCCAAACCTTAATTCTTTGCTCTGCGATGGGCACCCTAATACAGGGGACCCTTGGACAACTTGGGGGTCAGGGGCACAGTGGAAAATAACTTTTTGACTCCCCCCAAAATAACTGCTAATAGCCTGCTGTGCACTGGAAAGCCTTATCAATAACATAAACAGTCAATTGACAGGTATTTTGTATGTGATATGTAGTATATACTATATTCTTACAATAAAGTAAGGAAAATATAAGAAAAAAATGCATGTACAGAATTGATTGAAAAAAACAGCTTGTAAGTGGGCTTGTGTAATACAATCGTGTGTTCAAGGTCAGCTGTAGCTACTTGCGGGCTGGCTACCAAAGTCAGCTCAAAGGTGTGCAGAGCCCCTGGCATGAGGCGGGTACGCGGTGATGGGTGCTGTTGGGATTTCCTCCGCTAGACTGGGTGTCCCTCCAGGGCAAGCCAGTGACTGTGGCCACAGCCTCCAGAACAGGGCTGGCCCAGAGCAGACACAAGGGTGGGGTGGGGAGCTGTAGGGGGCGGCTACTCACAGGGATGGAGCGCCCCTCTCCCTGCCTCCTTCCCTCCTCCCTGCAAACAGATCAGGCCCCTTCAGTGTCCCTCACCGGAGTCGACCAGGACATAGAGGTAAACCTCATAGGTGCCATAGAGGGCCGCTGTGCTGTCAAACATGCAGAGGGGTTTCTCCAAGGCCACGGTGCTGAGGGTAGGGTTGTTGGTGGCAAAGGTCACGCTGGCCAGCTGGGGCTGGAGGTTCACACCTGGAGGAAGCAGCGAGGACAGGAGCTGGCCCCGGCAGAACTGCCCACATCCAAGGGCCTCCCTGCCCTCCTCCCAGGGCATATGTGCACACGCGTCTGCACGCAGCAGTTATGAGCACCTGCGGTGTGCCCGGCACTGGGTCTCTCCCTCCCCATGGGCCACCTCAGGAACCTGCCTGCTTCATGCACACAGCACCCCGGCCCCCACCCAGCCACCCTGGCCAGGAACCAGGCACAGTGGCTGAACTGCTGCCGTCTCTCTCCCCCGCAGCAGTCAGTCGCCAAGAATCCCATTGCCCCTCCTAAGCATCCCTCCACCCCCACCCTCTTCACCTGAACCCTAGTAACAAGCCCTCCCCCTTCCTCTGCTCTCTCACATGCAAATCTGACCCAGGCGCTAGAGCAGTCCAGTCCCTCTGGAGGGGCACGGAAGGCCTGACGGTTCTGGGCCTTGCTTCACGGGGTCTCCAGCCTCACCTCTGTGCACACCTCCCTCACCTCAAGCTCCAGCCCCTCAGATGGACGCTGGAGAGGAGGTTCCGGGTACATAGCATGGCACCTCCCTCCGCCCTGAACCTGCCCTTGCTGCTCCTTCACCTGGAATCTCCCTCCATCTCCGCAGTCCCGGCGGCACCAGGAGTCTAGTCCGGTGCCTTCCGGGCTCTCCCACAGCCCCTGTCACAGGGCTCTGCCACCCAGGAGCCCTGGAATCCCCACCAGGGGAAGCTTATTAAGAAGTGTTGGCCATCACTGCTATCTGGCCCCCCGGAGCCCGCACGGGGTCTGTCGCAGAGCAGGCGATCGTGCCTTTTCCTGGAGTGAATCAATGAAGTGCCTATTTCCTACGCTCCTCTCAGGACTCCTCGGGAGGGTCGGGGTGTAGGACACGCCCTAGGGCCCAGCTGCCCGCCCTCCCTGGGCTCGGCGCCCTCCTCTCATCAGCCGCTTACCCCAGCACAGCCGCAGGCAGCCGAGGGCCAGCAAGGCCCAGAGCCGAGGCATCGCCCGGGACCAGCGCACCCGAGCATCTCCGCTGCTGCACACCTGCCAGCCCTGGGCTCTCGGCGCGCCCCGCCCCCGTCCGCTTGGCCAATCCGCGGCCACTTAGAGAACTATTTGCATACGCCCCGCTTCTGGGAGCGCATCCACCAGCCCTCCGCACTCACGAGCCGTTTTACCCAAGCGCCTACGGGGTGCGGAAACCTGCACCGCGTCTATCGCCTAAGGATACCTGGGGGACAAGCCACTCCAGTTTGAGCCTCAGTTTCCATGCTCTAAAACAGGAGCACTAATTACTGCAACTGTGTACATAGAGACCCTCCTAAGTATCTTCCCTGGCTCTGGTGAAGATGAACAGGGTTCAAGAGCAGTAGTGCTGTCACGGAAACCTTGAAGTCCTGGGCCTGTGACCTGTCCGAGACCTGTGGTGTGACCCTATCAGCTCACAGGTGCAAGGCCAAGGCCGCACATGGACTTCCCTGGAAAGTCCCAGGCTGGCGGCACGTGGGGGCCCAGCGCAGGGCGCTTCAAACGGGAAGGGGCAGGATTTAAGGCCTGCTTTCTGGGGGAGCATTTGAAACTAGTGACGAAGCTTTCCCCTGGATCAGGTGGTCCCTTCGAGCATCAGAAATCATGCACATCTCTGAGTGCACGTTACATATTAGATTTTACATTTAAAAAAGAAAAGTCAGTCAACAAGGATGGTGGGGGAGGGCTAAAATCGAGCTGTAAACACCAACAGAGGTGAGCCCCTTTAAAGTGGACCTGGGGCTGCCTCCCCAGACGGACTGCCTTGCCCGACAGGTACCCGCACCTCAGCGCGCTAAAACAGGACAGAACAGCCTTTGGACTGTGCCCAAGCAGCCCGTTTCCAAAAAGACCTGTTTACAACGATAACAAGAAAGCAGTTAGGATGCAGCGCTGGACTGCAAATTAAAAACCGCGTCTAGCATGAAGGCCCCTGCGTTTGCTGATCTGCACAGACAGCAATGCCTTCCTTCTGTTGACGTCACGGGTCCCCTTCCCGGTCTCATAAGCACCCAGATCCTCTCGTCTCCTCCTCGGAACATTGTCTGGGCTTCTGTCTGAGGCAACGAATCCTGAATAGCTCTTCTGATTGCTCTCAGGAAATGCTGGTTGCCTCTCACTTTGAAAGGCCCTTTTATTTGCAGGTGAGCCGAACCCAGCAGAAACCAACGAATCCTTGGCATTGACAACAATCAGGTGCAGAAAAAGGAGGCTGTGTGTGGGAGACACCGGACGGGCTCAGCTCGTGTGCCAGCCCTTCTGCGGGGAGTGGAGCTACTCTCGGGGCGGAGAACGGTCACCGGGCCCTGGGGAGGGCAGAGCAGTTCCGAGGGAACTTTGGGCCCCCAGGACTGGCAGCGGCCCCTGGGTTCTCACTCCCTGCAGGAGGAGAGAGATTGGAATGGAGGAAAAGGAAGAACTCTCTGGTGTTCATAATTAGTATTATGGCTGTGAAAAATAAAAACGATACATTCCTCGCTCCATCCAGGAAGAGCACCAAGAGGCGATGGCTCCCTGCAGCCAGGAGCTCACTCAGCCCTCTTGGATCTGACACGCCATTTCCCAGCAAAAGGCACCGGGGCCCCGTGGAGAGGGGGTGGCCCTGGGGCTGGCTCAGGGAAAGTGGAGAAGAGCCTAGAAGGGAAAGGAGAGCTGGAAGCACGACGGGCTGTCCAAGGCACTGGCACCAGGGGCCCTAAAGGGCCTCCCAGCGGTCAGACTGGAGTCAATTCGAGCATAAAATGCATAACGGAAGTAGTACATCTAGCCCCTCGGATAAAACACAGACCCACAAGTCAATGCCGATGCTTTAGAAAATATTTTCAAAGAGAAGAGAAATTTCTTCTTTAAAGATGAACATGAACTAATAAAATGTAGAAAGAACGACAAATTGAAACTCAAAATTTTGCCATCATCCTGGTAATAACGGATCCACAAAATAGTTACAAAAATATCATCTCCACGGATGTTAAAACCACAGGATGAGAGAATTTTAGGGAACAAGGTGTGCAGGAGTCTGGGAACACCAGCTTGATGAGGTAAACTTAATGTCACCAAACCAGGGACAACTGACTTCCTGGGGTCACGGCTCTAAGGAGTTGAAGTAACTTGTCCAGAAAGTTCATTTTGAGTCTAATTGACGTGAAACCGTCGGGCACATCGAAACTGAGAAACTGCCAAGCCACCTGGCTAGATGCTTTGAAAATGCCGGTGTCGTGAGAGACAAAGGCAGAGACAAAAGAAAACAGAAGCCGAGAACCCCAGTCGACTGCAGGAGACTAGGAGACGCAACTGACCCCACCCGTGACCCTCGATTGGTTCTCGGATGAACACAACCGGCCCGTCACACACGCTGCTACTGTTAGTACGGCCATGAGGGAAATTTGAACTACGGAGTGTGTATTGGATAACAGTAGCGATCAGACGTGAGATCTCGTGAGTGTGACCACCCTATTGTGGTTGGGAAAGAGATGCACGCCGGAGTCTTGTGGGTGAAGCGTGAGGGTCTCTGGAACACACTAACACGCACACTCACACGCGGAGAGAGGGAGAGTGAGCGATTAGGCGAACGCAGCACCAGATTAACAATCGGTGAGTGTGGGTATTCACTGTACTGTTCTGCGAACGTTTCTATAGAGTTGAACATTTTCAGGTTTTTATTTATTTTTAGAGAGAGGGGACAGGAAAGAGAGAGGGAGAGAAACATCGATCCGTTGCCTCTTCCGTATGTCCTGCTGGGGACCTGGCCCACAACCCTTTCGGCGTTCGGAGAGACGCCCCACCCACTGAGCCACATCAGTCAGGTTTTTGAATTTTTTTAAAGTGAAAATGTTGGGAGAAAGAGATTTTTGTCCTCAGTCAGAAATGTACTCTTCCTCTCTGTGAGCCTCAGTTTCCCCTCTATAAAATGGGGAGGGGACTCAGCTCCGACGTGCCGAGAGTAGATCAGCAGATCTTTTCCTTCGGGGAACAGAAAATACCCAGGAGATAAGAAACTCCTGAGCAAGGGTGAGGCTGTCCTCCGAGAATGTTTACGGACTGGCCTTTCTCGTCCCACCACAGCCTGTGAACCCGGAGTCAGTCAGAGGCCGGCAGAGCCCATCTCGCAGGCTCAGCCCGGAACCACGGGGCGAGGGAGAAGGCCCAGGAAGCTGACGTCTTCTCCAAAACTCTGCAGTCTGCAGGAAAAACAAACAAAGATCCCCTGCTCTCTGATCTTGCCCAAATATGGAAAGAACATTTTGGGGGAAAAAGTTAAAATAATATTCTCTGCTAAGGCCCAAAGATGTTCTAAAAAAAAAAAATGTCTTGGATTGATAAGCAAGTCTCCATTTCACAGAGGCTGCCTTTTGTCCGGTGTGTTCTGACGAGGGGAACATGCAGGAGACATGGACCCTAGGGGCCAGTTCGTTTGGGAGACACCCACGCCGGTCTGCAGGCAGGGAGGCGGGTGAAGCAGGGCCCTGACACCTGACTGCGTGCCTCCACTGCAGCCCAACCCCCAGTCCCCTGTGTGGACATGCCGAATGTGTTTTGAAAAACAAAACAAAACAAGTTTTCTCCTTGTTGATCGAGCTGATGCCAGGGCACCGAGCTTCGGTCTGGCTTAGACCTGCTCCGCTATCTCCGTCCATCGACCGACTTTCTGAACCCTGGCCCAGAAGGGCCTGTCGGGAGGCCTCGAACCAGGAAGCCCTGCCGTGTGAACGGCCACGCAGACCCAGCCCTGCACAGGCCTCCTGGGAACTCGAAACCTGGGGAATTTATGGGCTGGAAATTCTTGACCCAGAAATGTCTCTCCAAGGGTCAGAGAGGCCTGAGCCCGTTTCCATGACAATTTTCTTTAGAAGTCAGGGAAGTTGCGGGCAAGCCCCCGCCCCACCCATCAAGAACTTGCTTTCAGTGTTCGCCACAGCTCAGAGGCCTGGAAGCCAAGCTTTTCCTGCCCACTGAGATTGAGTCACTTTAACCAAAACTCGGGCAAAGAGACCCGAGCTCAGCCCCGAGCTCCCTCACCGACCTCCAGCTCCCAGCAGCTCTCAGGGCCCCCACCTCTCTCTGAGCTCCAGCCACTGGTCCCCACAATGTGACACCTTGGGGTTCTGGAAGGGCCCTGGCTCTGGTTCTCTCTGAGGTGGTCCCTGCCCCTTTGCAGAGCCTTCGCCTCTTTGGGTAACGTAGGGGTACTCGGGGTGCCCCCTTGCGGAGTGGAGGCAGAAGCTGGGTCACGTGTGAGTGTGTCTCCCGACTCAGATGTTGCACTCATAGCCCCCAGGCCATCACCCTCTGCCTGGCCCTGTCAGGCTTGTCCTGCCTTCTCCTGTGGCCCAAGTCCTCCCTCCTGGTCCCCCCCCCCCCCCCAGGGCACAATGCCACCATAAACATCAGCACCGGACTCAATCCTGTCTCTCCCTCTCCCTCTCTGGCTCTGTCCGCCCCTGCTGCCTGGCGGGTCGGCTTCCTGTACGCCTCTTTCTAACCGTGTCAGTCAGCTCGGGCCACTGTGACCGACACCCCAGGCTGGGCCTTAACCTCCAGAAACTCACCTCCTCACAGTCCTGGGGGCGGGAAGTCCTGGATCAGCATGTCCGTGGGGCTGGTTTCTCCTGAGGCCTCTGGCCTGTGTCCGCACGTGGTTGTCCCTGGGTGTGCCTGTCTCCATCGCCTCTTCTGCTAAGGACTTCAAGTCAGAGTGGATTAAGGTGACAGCAGTGACTTCATTTTACCTTAATCACCTCTTTAAAGGCCCACCTCCAAACACAGGCCCGTGCCAACGTCAGGGCGGGGTGAGGTTTCAACCTACGGGTTTGGGGGACGCGACTCCTCGACCACACATGTGTGTGGCGTCCCCCACGCCTTCTTGTCTGGACAGGTAACAAAGTCGGCGCACGTGTCAGGGGCTGTGCTAAGTGTTTTACACAGACTACGAATGCCTTGTCACGAGGAAACCGAGGCTCGGAGAGGTTGAGTAAGTGCCAGCTGGGACACAGGCTCTGCCTGGACAGGAACCCTGTCTCTAGCCCCAGCCCCAGCACAACGGTGGACGTGGTTTGCTGGATCCGTCGGAAGACGGGCCCAGGGCCCTCCAGGCGGGAAGCAGGGAGGCCGATTTGAAACCTGGGTCACAGGACCCCAGCGTCCATGCCCTGACCGCTCCTTGGTCTCTTTGCCCATTGGCCACCCCTCCAGGGCATCTGCATGCAGACACCAGAGTGGAATTTCTAGAGGACAGATCCGACTGCCACTGCCCTCATATAAAACCTTGCGGGGCCCTGACTGACTGGGTTCAGGATGAAGCCCATGCTTCGTACCCTCATGTCCAAGGGCGCTGCATGTCCAGTGAGCTCCTGCCAACCTCCCGCCTCTCCTTCCCCCCCTCACACCTGATGCCGGCCCTACTGAAAACCGGCATGTGCTAAGCTCACCATGCTCTCTCTTGGCCTTGGGGGGTTCACACTCCTCCATGTGAGCCCTGGTCCTCCAAGGCCCAGCCCAGATCCGTCCTCCTCCAGGAAGTCTTCCCTCTATGTCTTTCCAGCACAAGACCTGTGTGGCTATGATGACATCATGCTAGTGGTGGGTCTTGCTCCCCCAGACCCCAGCATAAGAGCCCCACCTGGGCCGTGATTGGGTCTTCTTTATTATGGAGACTCCCATCCTGGCACAAGGCACGAGTCTCTCAGTGTTTGATGAATGAAAGGCTGAAAGGACTTTTAAATTACTCTCAGTACCAGAAAGGAGGCTCTTTCAAGCTGCAGAGTTCATCTCCATTCACACCAGATGCCCTTCTGGGAGCAGCCATAGAGGGCATGGGGCAGGCTGGCATCAGGGGAGGTGGGAGGAATGTTCAAGCTGTGGGTGAATCTGAAGGTGGAGCTGCCAGGACCTTGCTGATGGACAGGGTGTGGGGTGTGGGTGTGGGGGAGTCAGGGTGGCCCCGCTGCCCTGAGCTCAGAAGGGGAAGGCTGCAGAAGAGCGGGCCTGGAGGGGGAGAAAGTGCGGATGTGGGTTTGAGACCTTCTACTTCCCCTTTCGCAGCTGAGGCTGCGCAGCCCAGAGAGGGAGAGTGGCGGGGCCGGGTCACTTGGCACTCAGCAGTGGGCAGACTCCGGTGTGCTCCCCTCCACCCCACCCCCTGACCTGGTGGTGTCCACGAGGGACCAGTCCGTCCCTGGGCTTCTGCAAGTTCGTGGAGCAAGTGGCAGCTTCTCCCACCCAAGGACAGCTGAGCAGTAGCAGGAGGTCCAGGACCAATTTACAGCCAGAATTTAATGAACAGCCCCCACACTGTCCCCTGTGCAGTCCCAGTGCGGGGCACAGGCCTGCAGTGTCCCGGAGAAGCTCTGGGAGACCTGTATCAAGGCCAGAGGGCAGAGGAGGGTCCAGCCCCACCCCCTTGCCTCAGGGGGAGCTGAGGCCTACCTGGTTGAGTGGTGACAAACTGGTTTGTCCATTTGTGGAATGAAGCCCGGGTTAGACATGAATGTTCCCTTATCTGTGCGACCTGGAGGCTACGGGGCAAGGGGCCGGGGGGGGGGGGGGGGGGGGGGGGGGGACCTTTCCTGCCCGGCCCGAAAGGCCTGTGCGGGCTCAGAATTGTTCTCCTCCTACTACAGGGGCCGCCCAGTTGCCCACCGCTGGCCACCTGGGTGGGTCAGAGGCAGACGTGAGAGCAGGCCCTGATTCAGCCCCTCCCTCCATCACTGCCCCTCACCAGGCAGCAGCTTGGGGAGCCACTGGGCCCCACCCAGTGCTACAGAGGAGAAGACAGGGGTTATGAGCTACGTGACTTTCCCATCTCCTGCCATTTTGTGTGCGTGTCTCGGGGATCTGGGCAGGGTGGAGGCAGGTGGCACTGGAAATGGAGGGGGGTGGGGCACCCCCAGGCTGTGGGTAGTGGCTGGACCCTGGGAGTCAGGACTCCAGGCTTCGGTCTGATGTGGCTGCTGCTGCATGCAGCCCCGTTTGTTCCAGGCACTGCTCTTCCCCCTGCAAGACGCAGCTGAGGGACCATGGCCTCCAAGAAGCCTTCCTGGGAGTCAGACTGGGCCGGGTGTCTTCCCTGGGCTCCCACAGCCTCCTGGGGGCCCTCGCTACACTGTCAGTCACTGTGTCCTTCTCTGAGGACAGCGGCCCCTGAGTCCCCGGGCTGGGCTAGGCCTAAGTCACCCACGACCCCAGAATGAATCTGGGAGCTGGGAGCCCCATGCAGCTTTCCTGGGTCCCTGCTGGTGGAAATCCACCCCTGCTTAGGGCCCGAGTGGCCACAGACACTCAGTAATGGGCTCCTTGGCTCCCACCCCGGTCCCACCACCTCTGCCTGTAACTTCTGAGGATCAGTCCTACTGCAGAGGCTCTAGGTTGGCCCTCCCAGCCTGCCGGTGAGGCTCCTGCAGCCACGAGCAGCGTAGTACAGTCCTTAGATGTTGGCACTTATTTTCTTATAACCAGTAAACTAGAGAGGATTCCCGTTATCCCTGTAATTGTTGGTTTCGCTCCTTTGTTTTGACCTTGCAGGAGGGCTGGCCCTGCAGGGGTCGTGTCCGGCAGGCAAGGTGTTCAGCAAAAGCTGGGTTTGAACACCAGCCTCCTGCTCCCCAGGCTCACGCCTGCACTGCGGACACAGTCCATGGCACAGATGAAGTGATTCTGCCAGGGTTCAAATCCCTGCTCCAGCTCAGGCTTGCTTTGTGACCTGAGGTAAGCGACCAGACTTCTCTGTGCCTCAGTTTCTTCATTTGTAAACCAAAATGGTGGCATCAGAGCGCCCCCTTGCCCCCAGTCTCAGGAAGAATTAATGAGGCTGTCTACCCTGCACAGAGGCAGTGCTGTGGGCACGGGGCTGGAAGAGGGGCCCATGATCTTCTCCACCCCGCCCGGCTTTGAACCCAGGGTCCTACTCTTGCTGGCCCCTCAGCTTCTGGAGGGATGAGTCTTCACGTGTAAGAACAGGATGGTGGGGCTCATTTCCCAAAGGGTCAGCCACCCAAGGCTGCCACTCTTCATATACCGGTGTGCCAGGCACAGCTCTCGGAACATCAGGAATGCCTGCCCTCGGGGAAGGCCTTCTGCCGGGGATACACACACACCACACAAATGAGCCTCGACTAACCCCCCACCCGTCAGCCCTGGGAAGCTCTAGCCAAACCTGGCACTCGGGAAGTCCTGCCCAGATGCCCCGCTTGGTCCTTTCTCTGGGGCACCTGTGGCTCTGAGATTTGGCATTTTGGGGCTTCCTGAGCTGCCCACTTCCCCAGGGCTTGGCCAGTGGGGCCTGGCTGGAGGAGGCAGGGTGGGTGGGGAGCGAGCTCAGGCTGTTTGCCTCCCCGCTTCTTTGCTGGGTGTGTCTGGCTCCTCTGTAAGAGCTGGGTCTCCTGCTTCTAGTAGATTTTCTCCTTGCTGCACGCACGCACCAGGCCGGGGTAAAAGTCACTGGCAGCTGTGCCCTCAGGGGGCTACTCCCCCTCTTGCTGGTCTCCTAATCACACAGCAGTCCTTGGTGTGGCCTTTTCTGCAGACGGCGCTGGCTTTGACCCTCTGCCGGACCACTGCGTCCCTCGGACCCCAGCAGAATCCCCCCTTCCCGTGGCCACCCATCCTGCCGCTCTGCAAGGAGTCCAAGCCCCAGCTCTGTGCCCCTGGAGCCTCCGATCCTGGGTGGTTTCATCTGACGAGGTTTTGTGTGGCTGTCGGGCGGATGTCCCTCCTGTTCCTAAAGAAGTGGTCCTGCGGGCACGGTGTTTCCTCCCATAGTTTTTGAATAATTGTATTCCCAGCACACAGCAGTAGGCACTTCATACACAATACTTCTTTTTTAAAAATTTTTAGAGAGAGGGGAGGGAGGGAGAAAGAGAGGGAGAGAAACGTGGATATGAGAGAGACACATGGGTTGGTTACCTCTCATATGTGCCCCCAACTGGGCACTGGGCCTGCAACTCAGGCTTGTGCCCTGCCCAGGAATAGAACAGGTGGGGGTTCTTTCTGTCTGTGGGATGCCGCCCGCCCCACTGAGCCACACCAGCCGGGGCCAGGCCTGCAGGGGCACTGCCCATCCCCTGCGCCCCTTCTGGTGGCCCAGTGGGGCCGGTGCGCTGGTGTCTGGCGCCCCCTGGTGGGAGGTTCAGACAGGGAGGGGTCACAGCGGGGACACAGCTGAGGGGGGGGGGGGAGCACTCCCGCCCCAAGGTGGGCTTAGCCAAGTTCTATTCGGGTCAGAAGAAAGAGAATGGACTTTAATGTAGAAAAAAATCTTAGTATATAATTTTGATATACTTGTCTTTATATCAAGGCAGTCGTAAAAGTTTTAATTAATTATTATTAATTGAGGAAAGGTCCCACAAAGGCAACACTGCCCAGGAAAGTCATACTACCGCCTTGTCTGGGCCCACCCTCTCTGACCAGGGCCCTCCAAAGTCAAAGGGTGTGAGGACTGGCAGATTTGGGGACGAGAAGATGACCGAGAATATCAACGAGTGGCTGGTGGAGGCTGCCCCGTGCCCAGGTGTTCCACATCCTCCCTGAGTCCCCACACACCCTCCTGACCCCATCAGACTCGAGGCCCCTTCTCTCTTCAGACTAGGCAACAAAGAATCAGGAGCCTGTCCTGTGCGCAGACATGACATCAAGATAAGGCAGGGGATGGGACAGACACAGTCGGTGAGCAGAAGAAAGCCTCCTGGACTGGGGAAGGTGAGGGCTAGGCAGGGGCTGGAGCAGGTGAGGGGCACCCGGGGGCAGAGGTGCTTCTGCACAGGTGGTCTGGGAAGGCCACGTGAGCTGACCCTTGGAGGAGGAATGGAGGGAAGGGTAGGGAGCCTGGGAGGAGGGGTCCAGGCAGAGGGAAGTGAGGGATGGGAGAGGGGAGGTCAGCAAGAGGCAGGGGTGCAGGTGGACTTGGGTTCCCTACAGGAGAGGGGAGAAGGCACTGCAGGAAGGCAGGTCTGAACGTCAGAAGGCTCCCGGGCTTGGCTGGAAAGTGGAAGCCCCTCCGGGCCAGGCAGGGCTAGGGAGGCATCCCTCTACTGCCACCCTGCCTCCTCTCTCTCCTGGGCTACCCCTGACCCCCCACCCCCCACCCCCACCCAAAGGCTCTCTTGCTTCTGGCCCTTCCTTCACGTGGCAGTGGGAAGGACCAGGCAGGGTCCCCACATCCCTCCCCATCCCTGAGGGCACGTAGGGAAGGAAGCCTCTGTGCGGAAAGGCCCCCGCTGCTCCCGAAGCAGCACAGGCCTTGGAGCTGTGTGGAGACCAGAGCTCCCCACATTTCTGAGGCCTCAAGTCCCCCCCAGAGTCAGGTTAGTTGAACCACCAGAGCACAGAGCTGGGATGGTTCTGGGTAGCAAAAAGGAACTGGTTATGGAGCCTCCAAGGTCTCAGGTTCCCTAACAAGCTTGGCAGTTCACAGCTCCAAGGGGAAGAGGTGGAGAAGAGGTGCACCCTCAGGGAATCCTGGGCTATTATGGTCTAGAAAGCAGCAAGCCTACCTCCCCCTTAGAGACGGGGAAACTGAGGATTTCCCCCACTCAAGCCCACAGACCTCCTGAACTCTCTATCTCCAGACCCCAAGATGCAGGGCTGGAGCCCGTGCATGGTAGGGTGTGAATCGGTGCATTCGAGGACCAGAGTAGCATCAGCAACGAGAAGTAAAACATCAGTGAGCAGTGGCAACAGAACCCACGGGGCCGTTGCTGGGCCGGACCGACTGGGCTTTGGCAGGAAGACAAGTTCATCTAAGGCAACCCCAGGGAGCGGCATGGAGGGCCCGGGCCGAGGTTGAGGGTCACAGGGTCACACGGCATGTGTGACCTCAGACAGGTCTCACCTCTCTGGGCCTCTGTCTCCCACCTGGGCCATGAGCAGGCTGAACCAGAGGCCTCCTGGGCCCTCCCAAGTGCTCACACTGCTGCCTAGAACCCCCTTCCCACTCTGGCAAGGAGGGTCCTGACAGCCAACCGCATCGAAATTCACCCCTCGGTAAAGCGAGGGCCGTGGTGTGTATCAGTTCCCATCACCTCCCTCTGAGGAGCGAGGGGCAGACCCTCTCTTGGCAGGGGGGAGCGTGTTGGTCCCTGCAACTGTGAAGACCTGGTTTTACTTTCCACCTCTGGTCCTGCTCTCCTCCGTGTGGGCTCCACACTTGGCCAACCCCTTCCCACTAAGTGGCTGCCTGCAGCTGTCCTCCCAGCAGCCTCCTTGCCAAGACAGCCTGAGTCCAGGATTGGCTGTGAGCAGACCAGCCCTGGACCAATCACTGTGGCCAGGGAGATGCTGTGCCGACGGATGGCCTGGCTCAGGGGCTCACTCCACAGGGGCTGCAATGGGTAGGCCCCTGAGAGAAATTCCAGGGCCCTGGGAAGAAGAGGATGGAGTGGGTGCTCCACCTGCAAAAGCAGCGGTGAGTGCAGCGGTGCCCCTCAGCGCCGTGGTGGGTGCAATGGTGCCCCTCAGCGCCGGTAAACGAGTGTCTGCTGGGAACCTTCGAATGTGAGCAACTGTATTGGGAAAGTCTTTGCAGATGTAGAAGTGATGGCTTTCAGGATGGGAACACCCCGGATTTAGGGTAGGCTCTAAATCCAATGTCAAGTGCCCTTGTAAAACGGAGGCAGAAGATCAGAGACACGGAGACACAGAAGGGAGACAGCCATGTGACCACAGAGGGAGACTGGCGGGAGGCAGCCCCAAGCCAAGGATGCCTGGATCCACCAGAACCTGGGCACGGCCGGCAGGCCCCTCCCCTGGAGCCTCTGGAGGGAGCTCAGCCCTGCACTCAGTCCCTGTGGACTTCCAGCCTCTAGCACCATGAGAGAGCCGCCCAGGCTGTGGTCATTTGTCACAGCAGGCACAGGAAATTAACGCACCAATAGGTCACATTTAGGAAACGCCACAAGCAGCATCTGGTTGTGACTCCCAAGGGGTGAGGAGTGGGCCTCAAACTAATTTCAGCCCCTCACCTGCCACTCCCAGAATGCACCACTGCTCCCAACACCTTCAGCAGAAAAGGGCAGCAGTGGGTGGTAGCAGCTGTCAGCTTTCAGAGTTCCGTCAGCCAGCCTTCACAAGGCAGGTGCCACATAAACACACTGGTGTGCCTGCAGTGAGACCCAAACATGCAAACACAAACACTGCCTCTTTTCAAGGCTCGTGGGCGCAGTTCCCCGAAGTGCTGCCCCCTGGCTGTGTGCCCTTGAGTAAGCCACTTGGCGTCTCTGAGCCTTGGTTTTCTCATCGGCAACATGGGGATGACAAGGGTGCTGCCCTGCAGTCCATGTGAGGGTCAGATGAACTGAGGGTATATGAGCTCAGTGTGGGGGGGGCGTTAAGCAGTTCGTGCCCACCCCTGCCCTCGGGTGAACAAGAGGTGGTTAATTTTCTTTATCGTTGCCCCGAGTCACTTGCTTTCTGAGGCTGTGCTCACTCACACCATCTCAAACATGAATGTACTCTTGTCAAATACCATGTTTTCCCAAAAAAAACTCGGAAAGAATTACTATAATTTTGCTCTTGAATTGCTTGGCTACCTGAGTCTGCTTTGGCCTCTCTGCGCCTCTGGCCTATCTTTAAGAGGGCCGATGATGTCCCCATGTCACAGAGCTCAATGTCAGCCTTTGTCAAGTCATCAGACAGTGCCCGGCACCTGGTAAGTCCTGTGTGCCTGTTGGCTGAAGATAAAATACCAGAAACCTGTCATTTCTAGTTGCTTGTCGACTCTCCGGCTGTGCCCTGGCTCACCCTACCAGTCTGCCCACGAGGCCGGTGCTGAAAAGGCCCAAGGGGCTACCTGGTTCAGCCTCCTCATGCACAGATGCCCAGGGCTCTGGAGCGAAAGGTACCTGCCCAAGTACAAGGCGTGCTGGCCCCTGGCTTCCTGGCACTGCCTTACAGGTTCCTGAACTGGGCCTTCTCCTCATCACCCCACGTCCACTCCCCACTGGTTCTTCCCTCCTGAAACGAGAAAAGAGACAAGTTGATGCCCATGGCAGGTGCACCGGTGCCCCGTCCCTCCTGGCCACAGGAGTCCTGGCGCTGGGCCTAACTCGCCGAGTGATTTCGAGTGCCACGCCACGCCGCTCTCCGGGTTGCCTCATCACCTAACACACGAAGACAACGTCATTTGCCTGACAGGGCCGGGATCCCAGTTCTCCACGTCCTGCAGTTTCTGGCACAAAGTGGCTCCTCAGGAAATGCAAGTATCTCCGCAGCCCCACGAGACTCTTCTCTTTCAGAATGTCCCCCGAACCCTTCCTTCTCTCCAAGGTGTCGGCGCCTGAGAATAACTGAAGGTTATCCCCTCCTGGGGCATCTGAGCAAGGATCGATTTTAGGGAGTGGAGGGCTAGAGGTGGAGTCTGACATCTGCTGACGACGAGAGAGGGCTTGGGCTGTGGTGCTGGACAAGGGGCTGGAGGCCGGGAGCAGGGAGGCTGGTGGACCTCTCCAGGTGGCCCCCACCTTGGTGGCAGGTGAGACCAAAACTGGTGTTGGAGGAGCTGTTGCTCTCTAGACTGGGGGGGGGGGGCCCTATATGTCATTCCCCAGATGAAAAAATAGGCTGAGGAACAGGAATTCTGAGCACAGCAGGCCCATGAGTCACCAGAAGGGGGAGTCAGGAGGGAAGCTGCTAACAGCACACGTGCCCCTCGGAATACGCTAACAGGTTATCAGGGGGAATGGAAGCGCCTTTGAACCTGTCCTTGGAAGGGTGTTGCGGACCCACGGTGGGGCTGTTTATGCCTGACCTACCCTGGGAATGACCTGTCTTTTCTTCTTGGGGTCAGTTTTCTAGGGCACATGTACTGCGGGGGGCCTCACAGGGCGGAAAATCGGGGTGCAGGCAGGGCTGGCTCCTTCGGGAGGCTCTCGGGGACAGTCTGATTCCTTGCCTTCTCCAGCTTCTAGAAGCAGCCCGCATTCCTTGAGTTGTGGTCCCCTCGTCCATCTTGGAGGCCAGTAACCTTGCACCTTGTGCCTTTTCCTGTTGTCACAACGTGTTCTGACTACAGCCTGGAAAGTCACGTCCAGTGTTAAGAATTGATGGGGTTAGATTGGGCCCGCATGGATAATCCAGGATAGCTTCTCCACCTCCAGCTCTGCACCTGTTCTCACTTCTGCAAAATCCGTGTAAGGTGTCACACACTCACGGGTTCCAGGGAGGAGGGCGTGGTCGGCAGGGGGCCACTGGTCTGCAGACACACTCGTGTTTTTCCTCAGTGGCCTTTCAAAGTGCATGTCACTTCTCTGCAGACAAGAACATTTTCATTATCCTGGGAAATATGGTTAAATCAGAACTTTGTTTCAAGGATTTTTAATCATTTTAGTTTTTAAAAATATTTTATTTTTTTATTTTTAGAGAGAGGGGAAGGGAGGGAGAAAGAGAGGGAGAGAAACATCCATGTGTGGTTGCCTCTCACATGCCCCACCCGCTGGGGACCCGGCCCCCAACTTAGGCACATGCCCTGACTAGGAATCGAACCGGCGACCCTTCGGTTCACAGTCCAGCACTCAATGCACTGAGCCACACCAGCTGGGGCTCAATCATTTTATTTTTGTTTACATTCTGAACATTTATATATAGAAAAGTACATAAATCACAGCTACAGCTGGAGTTTTATAAACTGACCATACCCACCCATGCAATTAGCGCCCAGATCAGGACACAGAACGTGCCCGACAGCCCCAGAGGCCTGCTGATCCCTCTTCAAATCCGAAATGCAACTCCACCCTGGCCGACACGAAGGCATCCCCTCTGCGGATGATTACCTGCAGTGTCACTGAGACAAAAAGGAGAGAGCCCAAGTGATGTTCATCGATTCACGCAGCACACATTTTCTGGACACGCTTGTCCCGGGCTGGATGCCGGGAAGTCCGGGCAGAGTTCATTCGACGCTGGTCCTTGGTGCAGAACCGAGGGAGGCAAGCACGGGAGTGAGTGGGATGCAGAAAGGGAGTTTGGGTAGCAGAGAACACAGATGCATGGGCTAAGCCTACCCAGAAGGCCTCCTGGGGAAAGGTGAGTATAGAAATGGAGACAAAGGATGTCAAGCCAGGGGAACACCGTCAGCAAAGGCATGGAAGTGGGAACAGGCCAGACTGTTGAATTTGGGGAATTCACAAGCGAGTGGGCTACGACCACTGGGCTCACCAGCCTCTGAGCCCTTGCCCAGACCTTTGTCATTGCTCCCAGCTCCACTCTTAGCTGTCCAGACTCCAAACTGGAGGCCAAAGCCCTCAGGCCAGTGTGCTCATTTTACAGATGGGGACATAGACCTGGAGGAAAGAGATATACCCACAGCCAATCATTTATAACCCCCCTCACTCCACACCTCTTCACAGAGCCCCCCGCCCCCAGCCCCAAGCCTGGTGCATGGGACCCAGAGGCGAGGCCTAAAGCGGGATCTGGACCACCCGTCTCCTTTGCCAGGGCTGCTCCCATAGCCCACAGTCCCCGGCCTCCTCGCGGCCTCTTCAAGAGGCCTTCCTTGCTTCCCTGCCAGGCCTCTCATTCACTCTTCGTTCACCCATCTTACATGCGTGCATTTAGTGGGCATCTGCTGTGTGCCACGCTACCTTCTAGGCACTGGGAACACAGTCATGCAGGAGACAGACAGAAAATGACACACAGCCAGGTGGCCCGACGGAGGGGGTCAGGACAGTGCTGTGCAGAAAAGCAAGGTGAGCTAAGGGGCCAGAGAGGGAGGGAAGGTGGTCAGGGAAGGCTCTTTGAGGAGGTGACACAGGGATCCCCCACTCCATCCCACCCCACTCCCTAAAAAACCCTCGGGGAAGCGAGTTTTACAAGGAAGGGGAAAAGGGAGTGGGTGGGGCCTGGAGGGGGCCCTTCCCTGAGGGGTCTGAGGAATGGAAGCTGGTGCGACTACAAGGGGCTGACTCTGGAGATCTGGCTAGCTGGGATCACCACCCCCCAACTGTCTCTCCATCTCGGTCTCGACCTGTCCTTGGAAAGAGGCCGCCAGGGCTGAGGTTGGGGGAGGTCTCTGGCTGCTTCACCCAGCTCAGTAGGCGCCAGCACGTGGAGAGATGCCCAGCTGGACCTTGGCCTTCATCAGGATCACGTGCCCAGCTGACCTACCTCCTCCCCCGAACCTAGTCAACAACCGAGGGCACACCCCCACTGCGCAGCCGAGGTGATAGGCTCAGAGGCCTTCATAACACCTGCACCACTCCAGGCGACGGGGCCTGTGGGGGCGGGAAGGGCTTGCCTGTCGTGCCCCCCTGAGACCTCTGTGGGAGAGCAGGCAATCTATTTCTGGTTTCCTCGGAGGAAGTTCTCAGCGCAACTAGCCTTTGCAATTCTCCGGAGAGAGGGAGGGGGACAACAAGCAGGGTGGGTGACCAATCCATCTCCGAGCGGTGTGATGCTAGGAGGTAAGGAGGCCGGGAAGATGCGATGGGAAGGGCTTACCTGCAGGAGGGGTTCAGGAGCGGAGTCGGTCTCAGGAAGGGCGGGGGGCTAGGGCCTGGAGAAGGTGACCGCAGGGGCGCAGGGGTCATGGAGCCTCAGGAGACGAAGGGCTTGGAGGTCGAGGCGGGATCTCAAGGGCCATTTAAGTAAGAGAGTGTTTAGCGTCGAGGTCTGCAGCGGCACGCGCTTGGGAGTGGGCGGGGCCGGAGCAGGCCCGGGGCGGGGAGGGGAGCGACCGGCGAGCGCCGACTCCGGGCCCAAAAGCGAGCCCACACTGGGGGGGCGGGGCTGGGCCTGGGGAAGAGGGGCCGGGTCAGGGAAGTCCGCGCTGGGTGAGGAAGTGGCTGGGAGGCGGTGGGGGCGGGGCCTGAAGGTTTGGGGCGGGGCCTAAAGGCCATGCGGGGCGGGGCCTAGAGGGCGGAGCCGGGCAGGGCGGGACGGGGCGGAGCGGGGAAGCCTGGGGCCGGGAGGTGCGCGGGCGGAGGCTGCGCGGAGGTGCGCTGGAGTCGCTGGGCTCCGCGGGTGGCGGCGGCGGCGACGCGCACAAAGGCGGATTGTGGCTTCACTGGTGCTCGCGGCGGGCGGCGCCGGGGCGGGGGCGGCGGGGCACGCCGGGAACCCCGGCGGGAGCGGCGCGGGCGATGAACCGGGGCCCGGCATGGCCTCTGCGCGGCCGCCGGGCCGGGCCTGCGCCTCGGCGCCCGCGCCCGCGGGGCTCCGGGCCGGGCCGCCCGCCCTCCCCGCCGCCACCGTCGCCTCCCCCGAGCCTGCGGGCGGCGCCGAGGCCGAGGAACGCTCGCTGCAGCACATGCTGCGCGCCATAGCCGAGGAGCGCGGCCGTGTCAGCCTGCGCCGCGAGGTCTGCGGCCTCGGTGAGTGGGGCCGGCCGGGGGTGAGACCGGGTCGGCGGGGCCGGAGCGCCGCCGGGATGTGCGCGCCTCCGCGTGTCTCTGCGCGTCTTCGTCTCTGCCTGTCTCTTCGTCTGTCTCTGTCTTCGCGTGTGTCTGTCTCTGCGCTTGTCTCCGTGGCTCCCTGCGTGTCGCGTTTGCCTCCATGTGCCCCCAGGTTCCTGCGTCTGGGTCTTTCCTGTGCCGCTATGTCTCCGTCTCTGATTTTGGTCCCAAGAGCGTCCCCCATGCTTAGGTCCCTATGTCTCTTTCTGTTTCCCGTGTCAGTCGGTGTCTCCCTCTGTTCATCTTCCTCTTTCCATTCAGTGGCTCTGCCAGGCCCCTTCTCCAGGAAGTCTTCTCCGAAGCTTCGGGGCCTCAGTGCCTCTGCAGAGTGTGGGTGCTAAATTTGGGGAGACCCTCTGCTCATCATTGCAGACCCCCCTGCTGGTGCTCCCTGGTCACTGTCCTCAGCAGACAAGGAGGACTTCCTGAAGCCTTTGTCTTCCTGCACCTGTCTGTACCCGCCTGTTCTGCTTGACCCTTAGCTCCAACTGGGGGGACCTGTTGGGCTGCGGTCCCCTGAACACACCTGCTTAGCAGAGCGAGCAGGGCCTGCTGCCCCTCTGGGTGTGATTCTGCTCTCAGGAGGCCCTAAGTCATAGATGTGCCGGTGGTGTGGGGTGGAAGGGGTATCTGGTATTGTTGGAAAGACCTTGGGACTGCAGGTGTGGGTGGGGTCTCCCTGCCGGGCTGGGTGTGAGGTAATGGCTGCTGATGGGTTGTGGATCTGTGGGAGCCCCCTCCCCTGTAGTGTCAGGCTTGCCCTTTTCTCCATGAAAAGACCCCTCCCTTTTTCATGCGGGAATGACTTCATAGCACGCTGTCTGCCGCCCCCACCCCACCCTCATCCCCAGTCTGGGCTGGGGATTTCTGAAAAGGCAACAGCATTGTGAAGAAGGGAATATCAGCTTTGGAGATTCTACCAGTTCCCCCTTCATTCACCACTGGGGAAACTGAGTCCCAAAGAGCCAATATATCCCTCTTAAGGTCCCAAAGCAGCAGGATGGGGATCCAGGCCCCTCAGCTGCGGCCACACCCTGGGGGATGGGTGAGGAGAGGAAACAAATCCCAGCCCCCCTTTGTAAAGGGGGGGCTTCACCAGAAGACACCTCCCTTCAGGGAGCAGGTCCCAGCCCGGGCCTGCCCAGGGAGTGGAGCTTTCCTCTTGCACTGGGTGGGGGTGTGGTGGGGATGGGCAAGGACGTGGGTTTCTCTGGTTTCTTTTCTGAAAAGTGTCATGACTTAGTTTTGAGCAGAAATGGATGGACCTGCATTCATTCATTCAGCAGACACTCCCTGAGCACCTACTGTGTGCCAGGCTGCATGCCAGCCTGGCAGGCCTGCCTGTCACCTGGCACAGCATGTCTGAAGTAGGAGGGGTCTGAGGGACCATCTGCTCCATGCCGTTCAGCCCTTCGCTCATCAGCTATGCGTAGCCCCTCCCCACGCCCCTGTCAATGTGCTCATACTGTCCTCTGACCTCTGAGCATCTCTCTCCCCTGTGGGACAGTCCCTGCCCCAAGGAGCCCACAGGGGCCATCCCTAAGGTCAGTAATCATTTGTTCTGGCAGCTGGCTTTCACTGAGCCCTTCCTGTGCACCAGGTGCCTTGCTTGATGCTGGGAAGCTCTCTCCATTTCACCCATGAGGCACCTGCGGCTCAGGGAGGCGGGAGACTTGCCCAGGGATAGCCAGTGAGCCTGTGGCACAGCTGGGACGGACCCTCAGTCAGTCTGACCCCAGAGCCTGTCCCGTTGCCCTGTGCCCCCCTCCTTCTCCCCACTCCACCATGTGCCCAGCCAGGCCGTGCTGCACCCACTGCTGTGCATCTGGGGAGAACGGCCCCCAGTAGTAGGCCCAGGCGGCCAAGCTGTTGCCTTGTTGCCTCCCCTGGCCACGGTCCTCCCTCCTGCACAGGCCTCCCCGTCTTACCCCTCGCCTTGCCCCAGACCCCTGAACTCAGTCTCCTCCTGCGCTGAAGCTCTGCACGTTGAGGCCTGCTATTTTCTCCACCTGGAGGGCCACCCCCTACTCACCTGCCCTGCAAACCCCTGCAGGTGTCCCCTCAAGCCTCAGCTCCAGGGCTGCCCCCAGGAACCCTCCTTCCCCTCCCTGTCCCGCCACCTTTGCCCTGGACGGTCGGGTGACTGTGGCATTGTAATAGCCTGTGGGGCGGTCTCCTCAGCGGTCAACATCTAGCAAACAAGGGAGGGTTCATTTCTGGGCTGGGATGTGGAGGGTGTGGACAGCTGAGGAGAAGGGAATCCCAACCTCCTAGAAGGGCGCGTGTTGCCCACCTCATTTTTCAGATGGGGAAGGGGCAGACTTCATAGTGACTTCACGCCCAAAGCAGAGTGAGGACCCAGGCGTTGGCCCGAGCCCGCAACCCCAGCCCAGAGCACTTTTCTACCCAGTGGCTCGGGAAGCCCTCTCGTCTGCGCTTCGCAGCTGTGACAACCTGTTACGTTTAGGAACTCACTGAAACCTCCCAGACTGCTGCTGCTGTTTCACTGAAGCTCAGGTCACTCAGAACTGTGCCGTGTTCTGTGAGCTTGTTTTGAAAGTGTCGGGAGGCTGTGGTGGAGACGTTTGATCCCGGACAAGCTGTTGTCATTTCTGAGTCACAGGGTATGCCTTTGCGATGGGAGGAGGCACCCGCCCCACCACGCGGGCCTCGTCAGCTGGCTGTGGCGATGAAAGGCACCTTGTAGATCCAGACCTGACTTGAATCTTGTCTACCGTGGCCTCTGCAGTAGAAGCATTTTGAGCACTTGCCCCGTGCCAGGAGGGGTGATCGACGTGATCCCTGCCTGGCAGGAGAGCACCGTTGAGCCTGGGAGAGAAGCCAGGTGCACAGGTGACATAGCTAGGGTATAAGCCCTGCTGGAAGCCACCAGGGCCACGGCCACTGCCAGTGGCATCTCGGCATCTCGTCCACAGGGAGGTGCTATTGATTCCAGGTCACAGGTGAACCGAGCTGGCTGGCCGAGCTTGCTCGGTGGGCCTCCGGAATCTGAGCTGGGCCGCACGAGGGGTCAGGTGTGATGCAGGCATCTGGGCCAAGATGGACATAGTCTGACACTTCTGCTGGGACCTGGGCCTTCTCGTTAGTTTTGGATGTCAGCCCAAGCATGCTGTGTGGCAGCTACCTTTTCATGGGGGCCACACGCCACTGCCCTGCGGTTAGGCCACGTGGACAAGACCCGGTGGGAGTCGAGGAGAGGTGCCCTGAGGGGAGGGCCCTACATCGAGCTGTCGTCTTTCGGCCCTGCCTCGGGGGAGCGTTTCCGGCTGTCACTTCCTGCTAGGTAGCCCTCTCTGTAATGCTGTCGGGCAAGATGTGTATTTTACGTTCACAGCTTCCTTTTACCCTTGAAGCATGTAGGTATCACTGTAGTCCTCTCTGTCCTGGTGAGGAAATGCAGGTGTAGTGTGAAGGAACACACCCCAGTCCTGTGTAAGTGCCAGAATCTGTCTGAGCCCAATCTCTCAGCAGAGGTGAAGCACATTCACCTGTGTCCTCAGGGTACTGGCAGCCCGGCGGTAACAGGTGTGCACAGCTGCCTGGCACAAGGTGGACTGGAGAAGAGCACAGTGGAGGTGTGAGAGTCTGTGCCCCTGGGGGCACAGAGAAGGGGGTGGGAGCCACCGGGCAGTGCACGGCCTCCAAGAGGGGCTGAGGCAGGACAGCGCACGCCTGGGTGGAGGGGGCGAGGCTCACGCACTTGCAGGAGGGTTTGGCTCCCCGAATGCTCGGCTCACAATTCACAGTTCCTTGGCCTGACCCTTTGGAGGCTTTTGGGTATCCGATTTGTGGGGTAGCCTGTACCAGAGAGACCACGCACGGAGGACGCTGCTTGCCTGCTGTGGGCCAGCCACAGTGTATGTACCTGCAGCAGGTTCTGTCCGGGTAGGTTCTGTTATTACCCATTTTACAGATGAGAAACCAGGCTTCAGAGAGGAAGCTGACTCACCCAAGTTCAGGCAGCTGGGGGGTGGCAGAACGGGGGGTCGTAGAGTTCCAGAGGAGGCCTGTCTGGTGCGAATAGCCATTCTGCACAGAGCTCCTGCCAGAGGGAGTGAAGGGGGAACCGTCTTCCCGTGAGCCCTTCCTGAGTGCTGGCCCCCTGCATGTGCGGGCACCCGCTGCCATCCCAGGAACGGGGAAGGACCACACATGCTGGCCTGAGCCTTGCTGTGCTGGGTGAAGGGCAGCTGGGTGCCTGTGGCGGGGTGGAGGTTTGGGTGGGACATGTGGCTGGAGGGGAAGACCGGGGCCTCTGTGTCCTCATCTGTAGAGGGGACACCGCAACGTCTGTAGGGTTGTGGGACTGTGTGAGACGCTGAAGGCGCAGGGTGGCCCAGTAGGCTGCTGCCGTTCATGAGGGCACAGCCCGTGGGCCCGGGCCCGGACTCAGAGCCAGACTCTCACTCGGGGCCCAGACTGCCCCGCAGTTACTGGGGACTGTTCCTGGGTTCCCTGGGGTCCTGGTCCTCTGGCCCTGTGTCCTCTCAGAGAATCCTGACACCATCGGACCTCCCATGTCAGAGAGTCCGAGGGCCAAAGCCGTGGCCCGAATGAGTCATGTCCCGCCCCGCCAGCTGCAGCGTTCGCCTGTCCTTGCCTCCTTCACCGAGTGGGGCAGGCTCGGGGGTGCCCGCCCAGCCATGAGCCTCTTGCTAAAAAACAGACTCAAAATCCCCGAACAGATTCTTTCCGATTAAAAAATGTGACACGCACATATAGCTGGAAACTGGGAAATAGAAGAGATGGAAAGGTAGTCCCAATCACCCAGAGACCGCTCTCAGCTGTGCAAAGCCTTGCTGTCCAGTCTGTCTAACGCCTTCCTAAAGAATACTTGATATTCCATACATCGAGTTTCTTAATCACGCTTCCTTACTTAAAATTCCCAAAACACGTTCATGTTGTTCAAACTCTCCACGTTATCTAAGTGACTCCGAGAGAGTTAAGTGGACGTGCCATAATTTCCTGCATTGGTCTTGTCGGTGGGAATCTTAGCTTGATCGTTTTCTGCCATTATAAATAGCTCGCAACAAGACCCTGCATTTCCGCAGAGGCTTCTGCATTTGCATATCTTCTTTAGTAACCGGGGAGGCCGTTGCTTACAGGCTGCCGTCTGACCCCCACAGGCGGTGCTGGGACAGGTGGACATGGCGGGTGGTGGACGGAGGTGTGCCCCACTCAAGGAGAACTGTTTAAGCAGTTGGTACAGGACGGGAAGAAAGGTGAGCAGCAGAAGGTGATGACGAGCTGAAGGAAGCTGGGGCCCCTTTGTTTCGCAGCCCAGGATGGGGGTGCCTGGAGCTGAGTGAACACGGGCCAGGCTGGCCCACTACAGCCAGCAGTGCTGCTCCCTTCCGGGCCTCGTCACCCCTCTCACTTCTCACCCGGGGCTGCCTGGCTCGCCCCGGCCTAGGAGACAACAGACATCGGGCTCCGAGTCCAGTGTGCCAGACTGCTTGTGCCAAGGCCCTCTGGGTGCAGCAGCAAGCCTGGTCCTGGCCCTTCCCACTGGCGTAGGTGGGGAGCGAGCACTGGGTGTCTCAGGCGTTCCAGGGGCAGGCCTGATTCTGAGAGGCTTCCTCTAGTTGACCAGCTCCCCCTCCAGGGGCCTGGGGTGACCCGGCAGTGTGCTCCTGGTCTCTTGTCTTTGACCCAGGCAGCAGAATGTCCTGGGGGAGCTGGGCTGGTCAGGAAGGATCCGGAATTCAGCCAGCCTAGCCATGGTGCTGTGCAGACCGGTGGGTGAGGCTCAGAGAGGGCCCGACAGAGACAGATCATAAGAGCCGTAACGCTGACATAGCCCACAGGTTCGGACAGGCAGCAGGGTGGGGTTCCTTACTGTCTGTGTGGAGGGGAGAGGGGCCCCTGGACAGCCCTGCCAGCACCCAGCTGGCTGCGGAGGGGGGGGCTGTCACTGGTGGTCCTGTAGACGAGGCGTCAGAGCTCCCAGGGGTGGGGCCACCCAGCTCAGGGAGGAGGACCCTTTGCACTCCTGGCCGGGCAAGGGAGGCATCAGCTCAGCTTGGGAGGTACCCGCCCCCCCACACACACACTTTAGAGTGGGATTCTGGTGTCTGACAACATTCAAGACAAACACCAAGCTAGCTTGAGTTTTTAAAAGAGTATATATTTTTCCTGATTGGTATGGCTCAGTGGGTTGGACCTTGTCCTGCAAACCAAAAAGGTCACCGGTCCGATTCTGGGTCAGGGCACATACCTTGGTTGCAGGCCAGGTCCCCAGTTGGGGGCATGTGCAAGAGGCAACTGATCGATATTTCTCTCAAACATCGATGAAATAAATAAATAAATACATTTTTTTTTTTAAAAAAGCAAGCAATGAATGCATAAATAAACGGAACAACAAATCAATGTTTCTTCCCTCCCCCACCTCTCTCTCTAAATATCAATCAATAAAAAAATTTTTAATATTTTTTAAATTTTTATTTATGTAGTTTTAGAGAGAGGGGAAGGGAGGGAGAAAGAGAGGAAAACATCGATGTGTGAGAGATGCATCCATCCGTTGCCTCTCACACACCCCCAAGTGGGGACCTGGCCTGAAACCCAGGCATGTGCCCTGACCGGGAATCAAACTGACGACGTTTTGGTTTGCAGGCCGGTGCTTAATCACACCAGCCAGGGCAAAAAAAGAGAAGAATTTTAATAAAAAAAGAATATATATTTTGCCTCCTTTGAATGACCTAGTTTTTATTTATTTATTTATTTAGTCTTGGACATAGAGTCACAGTTACTGTGTATCTTTAATGTAAAATATGCTCTGCTTTGGGATGTGCATTGAGTCTTGAAAAACACTACATTGGGACATTTCTTCTGACCAAACGTGAGAGGAGCAGAATACAGACCGCTCTCAGTGAAAAGCAGGCAAAACCTAGATAACTAGGAAGAGCAGCTGTGCCAAGCGCTCACCCTGCCGCTTGTGCGCCGGTTCAGGGCGGACAGAAATGAAACAGGAAGCAGCAGAAGTAGGAAGAGTCACATCCCTCCCCCCAAAGACAGAAGGAGGAGCCCACAGCTATGATGTTGATGTCGCATTTGGGGCTGCAGGTTTCACACCCGCCCAGCCCCCAGCTCTGTGGCAGGTCCATCCTGTTGACCCACAGTTTGTCTGTGATGGCTGGTGGCACCTCAGGTAATCTCTAGACTGGGCCACCTGCCAGGGAGCAGGGTCTGAGCCTAGCTCAACGGGCGAGGAGTGAAGAAATGAGTGAGTGGGTGCACTCACATGGCCTGAGTCCCTCTGGCTAGGCATCACTGTCTCATGGAGACAGTGAGCTGGTCGGAGCAGCTGGGCTGTGAGCATCTCTTGCAGCGCTGGCCTAGGCTTCCAGGATGCCGCCACATTGCACCTTGGGGTGGAGGCGGGAGGAGGCGGGTGTTCCCTGGTGGGTGGCCCCAGGCAGTTGGGCAGGGTAGGGGAAGCTGGGAGTGGAGGTGCCCGGGCCCCAGCTCCTGTCTGGGAAGGGCACCTGTGTGGGTGTCCGAGGGAGCCTGAGAGGTTACTCAGGAGAGTTGCAGCTCGTCTTGGAGGCCCGTGGGTACGTCAGGGTTTGAACGGGGCCACAGTATAAGGAGCTCACGGGAGAGGGGACTGAAGTGTGGAGCTGCTGCTTGTGCTCGGGCTGGATCGAAGTTCCCAGGGAACGGCCGGTGGGGAGCCCGGTGCCGCATCCTGTGGGGAAGGCCGCGGGGCCCAGGCATGGGCAGGCATTGCTGCTTTGGAGATTCTGAGGGTGGCTTTTGGGAACTGCGGGCCGAGGGCTGCTCTGGCAGAGTCCCACCCTGTGAAAGTGGCCCTGAGGTCAGGGTCAGGGGCCCTTCCTCATGGAACCCCAGGGCCTGGCCCAGAGCAGGAGCTCAGAGCGGGTGCTGATGGCCCCCAACCCGGATTCCAGTCCCAGCGCCCATCCTCACCCTGCCGGGCCACCTGGCTCGGGGGTGGCTCCGTCACTGTGGAGTGGGCTGTAATGGAGACCCCGGATGCGCCTGCGGGTTGTAAAAGCACCTTGAGAATTTCACGACATTGTGCACGTGTGAGGAAGGACGGAGAAGCAAGCTATTGCTGGTGGCGGCTTGGCGGTGCACTTCAAGGCTGCCACGTTATTCCCTGTGCAGACCAAAAACCGGTGGTTTGTCAGAGTCACCTGTTGGTTCGACACCTGCCAATTCCCAGTTGTGGGTCCGAGGCCACCCTGCCGGCCAGGGGCCTTGTCTTGTGGGCAGGAGCTTGGCCAGGCGGTCAGGAACCAGTGTGGCCAGGCCCCCATCAGGTCTCGGCTGTAGTCTGGCTCTGCCACATACTAGCAGTGTGACATCAGACAGGTGACTCAAGTCTCGAGCCTCAGTTTCCTCATCACCTAAATGAAGGTAGTAATTTTATTTCACAGCGTCCTGGTGAAGATCAAAGGAGGTAAGGCCACTCAGGTGGGTGCCCAGAAGTGGGAGGGGCCAGGGAAGACCTGGTTGGGGGGCGGGTTGGTGGGGTTGGACCCTGGGGAGATGACAGCTGAGCTACTCTCCCAGGCAGGTTGGTCTGGGCTGCAGCCCCGAGCATTTGGTCAGGGAAGGAGGCCGGGGGCTGGAGTATGGCGTCCACACCTCCAACTTCAGGGGGCCTTCTGGAGAGGCCGGTTCATCTGGCAAAGAAGGCGGGGAACCAGGCGGGGTGTTGGGCTTGTTCTAGTCCAGCCAACCCCACGCTTCCCTTAGGCTAGCACGGGGGACCGTGTGCTCGCTCACATGGGGACCCGTCTGACTAGTACTTCCCCGTCCAAGAGCCTCATCAGGACTGCCCGGGCCTCCCCAGGCAGCTTCTTTGTCTTCTGTGCCCTGTGGGAGTGTCTCGGGCCAGCAAGGCGCTGAGAGGCACGGGGTGCTGAATGGCCTATTGAGGGGCCACAGAGGCCTATTCACTGGGCCCAGGCTGCTGCCTTGGATGCTCCCAAAGAGGACACTTGACTCTCCCCCCTGCCCCCCACTTTTGGGAGGCCAGGCCAAGCAGAGGCTGCTGCTGAGCCAGGCCCTTGATCCAATGGCCTGGGGACGGCATTGGGCATCTTACTTTTCTGTGGGTCACAGCTCTGCCCATCCATTCTCCCCACTCCAGGGAGACTTCCCTCTCAACCCCCTGTCTGCCAAACCTCTCAGGGGTCCCCAGTCCTCTGAGGGTATAGGCAAGGCCCCCAACCCAGTGAGGAGGTCTCTGAGGTCAGGTCATCTGCAGCCCAGGCTTTCTAGCATCCTGGGCCTTCTTTCCTGCCCTTGCCACCCTGGGCACCCCTTCTCGGGCCCTGGTGTGCCCCCTTTGTCCACTTTACTCACAGTTAGGAGCCCTCAGCTGAACCCCCTCCTCAGGCCAGTGCTTGCCGTGCGGGCTTAGGGTGCACGCCTGCCCTCCTGGTCCTTGCCCTGGAGGCAGGTGTTTGCCGGGCTGAACGGGGCATGTGCGGGTGGCTGCCGGCACCAGCCCCAGCCAGTGGTGTGCCCCAGACCTTTCCCCTACTTTGCCGACGTGCCGACATCGTGACTTAACTTTACACACGTAGTCGAACAGCCGCTCAGAGGGGAAGCACGCGTGGGTTTCGGTGCCTGGCGCCCCTCCTTGGGTGGTTTATCCATTCACCTTCCACAGTCGGGCGTGAGGTCCGCCTTGCTTCACCCCCTGTCCGCCTGCAGTGTCAGCTGTGAGAAGCGAAAGGTAGGGTTTTCTAGTGTCCGTTACATTACCTAATTGGGTGAAGGTGAGCATGTTTTCCCGTCTCGAAAGCCATTTGCTTCTCCCTTGGCTTTCGTCCTGTTCCGTTTGCTCAGGCATTGTGTGAGACTCACTGCTTGTTGGGGAAATCCACCTTCACTTGGGGGTTCCAGCACTTTCCCAGGGTGGGGTTTGTTTCTTCCTTCGTTTGTGATGTAGGGGTTTTTTTCTCCATCGGAATTTTTTATGTGGTTTATCATTCTTGTCTTTAGAAAAAAGATTTTATTTATTTACTTTTAGAGAGAGGGGAAGGATGGGAGAAAGACAGGGAGACAAACATCGATGGTACCCCCCAACCAGAGACCTGCCCACACCCCGGGCGTGTCCCCTCCCCGGGAATCGAACCGGCGGCGACCTGTCACTCTGCGGGATGACGCTCAACCCAGTGAGCCGCGCCAGTCAGAGCTGTTGTTCTTCTCTTCGATAGATCCTGTGTTTTACTCAGAGGCTTTTCTCTCCGAGAGAACAAAAAAAATTAACTCATGATTTTTTGTGTGTGTGATTTTAGTTACAGCATTTAAAAGTTTTGATCTTTGTGGAACTTACTTTGGCCTGAGCAAGGACTCAGCCTGACCTCACCTTGTCCTCAGCTAGCCCGCTGTCCCGAGACTGGCTGCCGAAGCGTCACCTCCGCCTTACCGAAGCGCAGCCTGACTTATGTGCACTGATTACCGAGGGCCTGGCTTCTGCTTCCGCACCTCCTGCTCTGTCCCGTCGTCTGTGTGGTGGTGCACCACACCACCTCCCCTTCATCTGCCACTTAGTCCATTTCATTGTTCACTCAGTTATCCAGTCTGCGTTGTTCCTGTAGGTCAAACGCTATTCCACGTACTAAGGAGACAGCAGTGAACAAAGCGATCCCAGAGGACAAGTATGTGGGCCTTCACGGAGCTGACGTTCGCTGTGTGAACGCAGCTCGGTTCTGGAAGGACAGGTGTTGGCCGGTGGTGGCCCCAGGTCCAGCTCCCGCCAGCTGCCTGTGTTTGTAAATCGGCCTTTATTGGAGCACAGCCGGGCCCAGCTCCTTCTGCGGCACTACGGCTGGTTTTGTAGTTGACACAGGACCATATGGTCTGCAGGGCCGGAAGTGCCTTGTCTGGGGCTTCACAGAAGAAGTTTGCAGGCTCCTGTGCCAGGGACGACCGAGTGCCAACAATAAGTAGTGGAGTGCACGCTGTGGCATCTGGTGACCGGTGCTGTGGGGAAATGGACGGGGTGGGGTCTGCAACTTTTAGTGGGGTAGCGTGGGAAGGCCCCCCAAGGCGGGTGAGAAAGGAAGCCCCCTGGGGACTTTGAGCAGGGAAGTGACAAGAGCTGACTTCAGCCGGGGCCCAGTGGGAAGCTGGGACAGGAACACAGGCAGGGGTGAGAGCCGCGTGTGGAAAGTGGCAGGATTCCAGGTGTGTTTGGAGGTAGAATGGATGAAATAGTGCAGAGACAAAGACAGCCGTGCAGGGGGGAAGTGACGATAGAAATGGACAAATCTTTAAATGAACAAACCTGTCCAAGAAATGGAACGCTGAAAAGTTCCCGTTGGAGTCGGCTCCTGGGGAGACAGTAGGTAGGGGCGCCGTGGGGTCAAGGGCGGCTTTCGGTTGGTGTTTCTAAGGTGCCCGAGTCTTCAGTGGGGCATTCGTTTGGATTCTTCTGGCTACAGGTGAAGAGGCTGGTCCACAGGAGCTGAGGCAGAAAGAGAAAGTCACTGGGTAGCAGGCGGTTGAAACCTCAAACCTCCAGGACAACAGCAACGCCCAACGCCAGGGCCGCGAGGGTCCCGCTCTCTCTCTTGCTCCCTTCTCAACTTCTCTCTGGCTGCTGCTTCCCACACGTCAGCCTCCTCCGCAGGCCCGATGGAGGGGTCTGCGGCAGGTCATTTGGGTGGCGGGGGACGGAGGGTTTGGCTTTCCAGTAGGTTTCAACAGCTGGCTGGGGTCACATGTTCTTTCTCACTTGAGCTATAAGCGTACAGTGGATATGAACAGACCCCCTGTTGACCCACTCATATTCCCGAGCTGAGCCCTGCGTGCCCGTGGCAGACCCTTTCAGTGGACTGGCGGGTTCCTTTTCATATTCAAGCTTTTTACGTTCCCGTCCAGGAGAGAGATGAGCCGTGATTTTCTGTGTGTGTGTGTCACACGTGCACGCTGCTTTTGGAATCGATGTCATGCCTCCTTGTTAAAAAGAGTTTGCAAGTTTCTCAGGCTCTCAAAACGCGTAACACAGGAGCACTCTGTTTCTGGCAGGTCTGGGGGACCTGTCCTCTCAGAAGCATCTAGTCTGCTACGCCAGTGGGTTTTGGGGGGCAGGGTAGCTCTTGGACAGTTTTCTCTGTCATCGTCCATGACCATCATTGTTTATGGCTGTGAACTTGTTCAGTGAGCGGTGTTGGCGTGGCTTAACTGAGGGGGTCGGTGGTCTAGAAAACAGTTGGGCAGGTTTCACGGAGTGCCGGCTATAACCTGGTGCGGGGTCACGCCACAGGCCCGGTGAGTGGGCCACGATCCCGTGTTACTAAAGTGACCGTAGGAGCCTTCGTCCGAGAGCTCTCTGAAGTGCCAGGTGCTGCACTCAGCACCTTGTAGAATCTCCCGTGGTCTCCATAGCAACCGCCGGAGGGAGCTGCCCTTCTCCCAGTTGTACTGATGAGGAAACAACAGATCAGAGGGTGGGTAAGTCACCCACGTAAGCCATGATCGAGAACGTGAATCGAGTCTCCTGACAAAGCCTTCCTGGACCCCATGCTGTCGCATTAATAAGGAAAGCCTTATAAGGCAGGGGAGTTGCCTTCCCAGAGTACCTTTAAAGAGTCACCTCCATGGAAAATAACTTAACGATGTGAGATTGCCACTCTGCTGGGAAGTGGAGCCCGTACTGCCCACTCAGCCGGACGTCCTTCCTGGATATCAGTAGGGCAGAGCTCAGAAGGCCACTGTCACCTTCCCTGCCTTTGGGTGGGCGGCCTAGGCGTCAGGGCCAGGGTGGGGCTGTTCAGGGGCTCAGATGGCGGCGGGAGGTTTGAAAGAACCCTGAGGCGATGTCCTGGCTGCCCACCAGGTGACCTGAAGGCCCCTCAGCCTCCTCATTTATAGAGCCGCCGCCAGAAGGCTCCCGCCCTGCCCGTGTCTGTGCCGGGCCTTGGAAAGGGCGGGGGTGGGGGCGGGGGCACTGGGTTGGAGCCCCAGGCGCCAGCAAGCCCCTGGATTCCAAGGCTGCACTTGCCTTACCTTTAAACTGAACACTGAGCTTCTCAATCCCCACCTCACCCCCAGGTCGCCCTGAGGACCTGAGGAGGTCACGGGTGAAAGGGCGTTGTGAGCTGCAGGGCACAGGGCAGGCCAACGGGCGCTGTCCTCGCCGCTTGGCGCCCCTCAGCCCGGGTGGGCAGCCCACACTTGGTTGTACCCTGCTCATGGCGCATCGCGGTGCTTTCGTTGTTTACAAACGGAAGGCGAGACCCGCCGCCTGCGCTTCGTCGTGGGTCGAGGTGGTCTCCAGCCCCAGCCTCTGAGCACGGCCTGTGCTGTCGAGCTGTTGACACTTGCCATCAGTTCAACGCACTGCGCAGGTGACAACCCGTGGCACCCTAGTCCCAGGGCACTGAAGGGGGCTGGGTTCTAGTCCTTACACAGCTTGTGCCCCCTCTGCACCCTGAGGACGTGGGGCTGTACGGGCCCTGCCAGCTCTGTGGGCAGGACACAGAGGCGACAAAGGCCCCGCCCTCTGGCCGGCAGGTGTCGGTGCTCCTGATGCAGTTCATCGTTCTCTATGGGTTCTGTGTTTGCAGACTCGTCTACTTGCCAACATTTACTTCTAACCCCAGAGCAGTACTTAGGGGGCTTTCGGAGTTCATTAGGGACAGACAGACACTGTGTGAGACAGGGGAGCCACCTGCGATGCGGGTCCCCTGCCGAGGTGGAACAGAGTGGGGCTCTGCCTCTCCTCTCAGCACCCACTGCAAACAAGGGCCCTTGGCTGTCTCCTGGGCACCGCGTGTCTTGCGTTTTTGTGCTGCGTGTCGGTGGTTTGCTGTTTGAAACGGCCCCAAGCATCCTGCTCGAGTGCCGTCTGGTCCCGGGCGCGCGAGGGCTGATGGAGGGAACTCGTGTGTGGGGTGAGCTCCGTTCAGGCATGAGCCGTAGAGCTTCTGGCCTGCAGCTCATTGTTCGCGGACCAACTGTTTTAAACACGGTGTCTTTTAACAGACGCACACCTCAGACGAGGTTCTGTGTGGGTTGGCCAACAAAAACACTGGGACCGGAGGCTCGAAGGAACCTAGCCCTGTATTTCCCCTAGGCGCTGTGGTTTGGGGTTTGCAGATTCCATGTTTGTGGCCACTTTACAGAACGTAACTCCGGGAATGGGGATGGACTGTAGTTGGGACTCTGCGGAGGACCCCAGCCCAGCCGGGAAGGCAGGAGCTGTCCGCGGTGCTGCCCACCAGCTGCACGCTCCTACTCGTGTGTCCACTGCACTCACAGGCCAGGAAAAGCTGAGGCCCTAGGCCAGATGGCGGGAGAGGGGACAGAGTCTGTAGGTTCCGGAGCTCTCAGCTGGAGGGCAGCTGCCTGTTCCCCAGGGCATTTCTTGCTGGTCTGGCCGTGGGGAGGGATGCAGGGAGGAGGGTGTGCCTGTGGAACACAGACAGCACGGGGCCCACAGGCCCGGCTCACCTCGTGTGTTTATTCACACACGGTTACTGCACCACGTGACATTGGGGCATTGGAGGGTTCCGGATCCAGTGACCTCATCCGAGCAGGCCACATTGCCGACAGAGACGTGAGAAGGAGCAGGCAGAGGGTCCCCTGAGTACGTGAGGCTCCATTTTTGTATTTTTACTGCCCTTCCGTGAGGCAGAGTCACAGAAAGAGGAAAGGGCGCGTTTGCTTTTCACGAAGAACGTGGTTTCTGCTCTCCAGCATGTGGAGGTGCCCTTGCTGGCTTCAGCTGCTGCGGCATTTTACCGACTTCGCTGGAGCCTAATTTGTGTAGAGTGAACTGCGTCCCGTGAGGGGAACAGCGGGATGACTTCCGACGGCTGCGTGAACCCGCGAAACTGCCACTGCAGTCAAGACAGGACGGTTGGGGTAGCCGCCAGCCTGCTCCTGTCGCTCTGCGTTTCCTTGTCTGAGACATCACAGGCCTGTGATCACACCACGTGTGGCCTCCTGTGCCAGACCTCCCTCGCTCAGCACGAGGACTGAGTCCGTGGATAGCTTCCATTGCTGTTAATCATCCGCTGAGTGGCTGCACCACATTCCGAGAGTCCATTCTCCTGGTCTTCGGTTCGGGGCCGTTAGGAGTGAAGCTCCCCGGAGCGTCGGTGCCGGGCATGTGCAGGCGCATGCGCCCACATCCAGTGCTCCGAGTGGTGGCTCCCAGGCTCCAAGTGGGCGGTGGCTGGGCCCTTCCTGCTGTGGGCACCTGGTTAGTTGCCCGCATCACTGAGCCCGTTTCCTGTTAGGTTGGGATAACCCTTTCATCCATCCACCCAGCCTTCACTGAGTGCCTGCTGTGTGCCTGGCACTGTTCTGGTCACCAAGATCCGGTATCCATCAAGCCCAGCTCCCCACTCCTGGGTGCTGTCACACCGTGGGGGTCAGATAGGAACAGAGAAGACACACCAGGTGATGAGAAGGGTCAGGATGGCAGCAAGACAAGATGATGTGACAGGGAGGACCTGGTGATGGAGAGGCCCTCTGAAAAAGGGACACCGAAAGTGAAATGAAGGGACAGAAAGGAGCTTCAGTGGGAAGGTGGAGGGACACAGGGACTCGTCCTGAGTCAGGTCACATGGTCAGCCTCCTGGGGAGGCCAGCGTGGCTGGGGAGGGGTGAGGGCCGGACACCGTGTAAGAACTGTGGATTTTGTTCTGGATTCCGGGGGAAGGGTCTCTAAAGACCCTATAGCTAGGTGTGGAGGGTGGGTTGGCGGGGCAGGAGTAGACGCGAGAAGTTCAAGGGTTGTTTTTTTCAAAGATTTTATTTATTTTTAGAGAGTAAGGGGGAAAGGAAGAGAGAGAAACATTAGTGTGTGATTGCCTCTTGCACGCCCCCTACTGGGGACCTGGCCTGCAACCCAGGCACGTGCCCTGACTGGGAATTGAACCAGCAACCCCTTGCTTCGCAGGCAGGCACTTAATCCAGTGAGCCACACCAGCCAGGCGGGAGTTCAAGTTTCATCCAAGAATAACCACAGCCACTTTGCTTAATTGCGCACAGGACCTGTAGTGGCGTGAATCCCGATCTCACCTGTTGTGGCGTGAGCGGTGGCAGTGCCTGTCACACCCCTGTGGCAGGAATTTCGAACGGGTGGTACCGACAGCCTGCTTGGTTCCACTGGGTGCTGGGAATCTGGGACATGGCCGTCAGCCCTGCAGGCTCTCTGTCTTTGCTCCCTGAGGCTGACCAAGGCCCTGGCTGAGAAGACCCCTTCTGTTTTCTTGCTGGGGAGCCAGGCAGGTGTGAGTGGGTGGGCTGCAGACAGCCCTGTGGCCCAGCAGGGGGCGCGGCCGGAGCCACGTAGGAGCCGTGCTTCTTCGCTAGCAGTGCAGCAGCAGGACACAGCGGCTGGGCTCTTCTCCTGGGGCTCGTCTTCTGGAGCCTAGTGGCTGAACCCCAGGAGGGGGGGACTCGGGCTGTGTGTCAGGTCACCTGGCTGGTTCTGGTCAGGACACGGAACTGCCTGTGAGGGCGAGGGAGGGTCCTGGCAGCAGCTGGTCCTCAGTCCCCCATGTCTAAGTGTAGGGGTCGGGTCAGTTCCTCCCCGCACTGAAGTGTGAGCGCCAGGTCACGACGCAGAGAGGAGGAAGCAGCAACCACCGGGTATCAGAGTCTATAAGAAATAGCCCTGGGGTAGATCTTGAAATTTCCTTGGATCTGTCTAGAAACAGATGGAAGGAAATCCAGCTTTGCCGACACCTCTCTGCCTGGCAGGAGCCCTTCATGCCGGGTTTCCGCCAGCCGGATTCTGTCCGCATTCCTCGGGGGAGTGGGGGTTAGAGGCCAAGCTGCTTGCCTGGGGTCACAGCGCCAGTGGCAGCGCTGGGGGGAACCCAGGTCTTTCCCCCAGAGCCGGGGGGCCTGTTCTCTTTGTGCAGGAAGCACTAACATAGATTTATGTACCCTAAAGAAATACTGTTTGTCGAAAAGCAGAGTCTCCCGGAGGATCAAGCACGAACCAATCCTGCGTGCTAAAAGGCCCCGTGGTGCAGGGGTGAGGGGGGCTGTGCGTGCCTCTCTGCTTTCTGCCAGCAGCCAAGGCCAGTGGGCAGAAGGGTGGCTGCTCCTTTAAGTCGGGTTCTCTGTGGGGATGGCTGCAGCCTGGTGGAGGGGGGGGGCGGGCAGCGTGGGCTGAGGGTGGAGCTTGTCTGATGACGGATCTCCCCTCCAAAGCCCTTTCCAGCGCAGCCCCCATGATGCTGCCTCTCTCCTTAGGTCTTCCCTTTTCAGCGAAGCTGCTGATTCATCCTTGGGCTGGAGTCCGCCTGGCTGTGCGGCTGGGAGCTGGGGGCTCTGGCTCCCTCTGGTTGGAGAGCTGGGCCTCCTGAGAGGTGTCCTTGAGCCTCTCTGGTGGGGGGTGGTGAGGGAGGAGGGGGCTCTGGACAGCACGGAGCCCTGGTAGAAGTTCAGGTTGGGGCTGGGGTGGGGAAGGAGGGGGACGGCTTGGCCAGGGCCCTGTGACAAGGGCCAGGTTGACCTGTCCTCTCTCTCTGCTCTCGGGCCTCTCTCTGCAGGGTACGTCAAGGATGACCGCATCGCCTTCTGGACCTGGATGTTCTCCACCTACTTCATGGAGAAGTGGGCGCCGCGGCAGGACGACATGCTCTTCTACGTGCGCCGGAAACGGGCGTTCGCAGGCGGCGAGAGCAGTGGCGACACGAGGAAGGTGAGGGCCCCTCTGGCCCCAGCCACGTGTGCTCTTGCACGCGCCGTTCCTGGAGGGTGAGGTGGGCTTCCTGCAGGCCTCGTGCACACCGTGGAGGGAATGAGGCTCACTGAGCACCTGCTGAGTGCCGAGAACCAAGTGGAGACAGTCGCATGAGCTTGCTGATGGGGGTGTGCTGGGCCGGCTGCATTGTTGCTAACCTTCACCCTGACCCTGAAGGTGGCCACGTTGTCCTTGCGCCTGTGAGCAAGCTGAGGTTCAGAGGCTGGGTGACGTGGCCAGCGTCTCAGAAGTAAAGAAATGGTTTGACCCCAGAGCCCGGCTCCTCCTGGCCAAGGACAGGCTGACTTGACTTGGTGATGATGACGAGGGTGATGACGACCACTCACTGCCCCCAGACCACACACAACGCTGGGCTCTCCACTTCTTGGTCTCACTGTGTTCTCCCAGCAGCTCCACAGGGCAAAGGTCAAATCTATTTTTTTAATGTTATAATATATTTTTTAAAGATTGTATTTATTTGTTTTTAGACAGACGGGAAGGGAGGGAGAAAGAGAGGGAGAGAAACATCAGTGTGTGGTTGCCTCTCGAGTGCCCCCTACTGGGGACCTGGCCTGAAACCCAGACATGTGCCCAGACTGGGAATCGAACTGGCGACCCTTTGGTTTGCAGGCCGGCTCTCAATCGCCTGAGCCACACCAGCCAGGGCTAAATCCTCTTTTCACAAATGAGGCCACGGAGCACTCAGGGATGACGTGACTTGCCTCAGGTCTTCCACTAAATTTAAGTGTATAGAGAAGTTAATGAAACAGACTTTGCATATTTCCTTCTGTTTCTCACAAGTGGTAGTATTTTGTAAAGTGTGTAGCCAGCTGTAAGCCGGACATGGACACATGGTTTTCCTTTAAACACAAACAAGGGGGGGCGTGGAGGCAGCTCCGGAGCTCACAGCTGGCCTGCACTGAGTCCAGACCTGCCTCCCACCGGGGGCCAGCGAGCTGTGGCTTGTGGGCCGAGCGTCTGGAGCCCCTGCCCCACCGTGGGCCTGCTTGCTGAGACTTGACACGTGTGGAATAGGTTTCCTGCGAAGGGACAGGCCGGGTGTCTGCTGCAAAGGAGACATGGTGACTGCCTGTCATGCTTGCCTTCTGCATGCCCGTGACAATACAGCTGGTCTGGCAGGGCCTCGTGACGTGTAGGGAGACCCAGGGGTTGTTCTGGGTCCCCTGGATTCAGCTGGTGTGTGCGAGCAGCTGGCTGTGTGACTGTTGTCACCAGGACCCAGAAGTGTGTGACGGTGTAGCAAAGACGTGTACAGGGACGAGAAGGAAGGGTAGCAGTCAGCAGAGCCACGTGGGTGAGTGAGTCTTAAATGAGGGGAAGGTAGTCCCCAGCAGGGGGACGGTGGCCCAAACGGTGGGTCTGACAGTATGTGAAATCCCATGCACTCAGGTGTCTCTGGAGGTTCCGTGTGACTGGTGTGGAAGGGGAGGGCGACAGGGGCCAGATCACTGGGATGCTGAAGTCCCGCCAGCAGGGGTTGGGCGTTATCCCCAAAGCCCTGGGAAACCGTCGAGCCTGGCAAACTGAAGAAGGGGACGTGGTCCGAGTTCCACTGGGCAAGCTCTCGGGCGGTGGGTAGAGGACCAGAGAGCGTGAGAGCAGAAGCCAAGAGGCTGCTCAGGGGGTGCTGCTGGTGGCTGAGCCAGGGACAGAGGACCAGGTGCAGAGGGGTGGTCAGATGGTGCCAAGGACGTCAGCTTAATCCCAGTCAGGGCCTCCGGTGGTTGAGCCGGGCAGGGGAAGCCCCGGCATGACAGCCAGGTCCCAGACTCCAGCCCTGGGTGAGCGCGGTTCCCCCAGGAGGGGAGTTGCGTGTTGGATGGGTTGAGTGGGTTGGAGGTGCCTGTGGTGAGGTCTTCTGGGTCATGGATTGCCTGTCTGAACTCAACCCAGAGGCCAGGGACAGAGGTAGAGATTTAAGGTCATCGGCACCGAGACTGGCCCTGGGGCCCTGGGGCCCTGGCGCCTGTGGGAAGGGGACGTGCAGAGTGAGCTGGCAGATGCTGGAAGGAGCAGCAGGAGACAGTGAGCGACTGGCCAAAGGTGGGGGGCGGTTCCTCAGGCATGTTGGCATCTGCTGGAGTCCACGTCACAGACAAGGCCTTTGTGCAGAATCTCGTCTTCTCCAAAGCCAGTCTGTTGCGGCCAGAGGCTCTCAGAAGGAATGGTCCCTCTGAGACACTCGTAGCTGTCCCTGGAATTTCAGAGCCAGGAAAGGCCCAGCTCTGGTCAGGGAAGGGTCTTAGCCTGTGTCAGGCTAGACTTCTCTGGGAGGGCAGGCGGGTGCAGGGAGAGGCCCTGTGGGCTGGGGAAAGAAATGGGCAGGGTGGTTCTTACCTAGGGACAGAGGTGCTCTGGATCCGGGGCTGTGTGATATGGAATAGGAGGCTTGGGGCTGCCCTGTGTGGCCACCGCAGCAAGGCGTGTGCACCTGACTCAGCCCTGGCCCTGTCCTCGGGGAGCCCCAGTGTGCTGGGACACACCGCGCAGCCAGTGATGCAGACCCATGGTGCTGCGACGGTGGGGAGAGTGGGAAGCAGGTGGGAGCCTGCAAAGCGCAGGAGGTGACATTCTGCTACAGCATTGCAGGACAGGGAAAGGGACAGAAGCGGGCTGGGCCAAGCCTGCTATGACAGCACTGTCAGGGTCGGCCCTGTGGGGTCAGGCCACAGTATTTGGAGGGCAGGGGGCAGGCAGCGATATGAGGAGGCTTGGGGGTGTAGGGGGTGCAGGGCAGGCAGAGGGTGTGTGGGGAAGCCCGACGGCAGCTTCCCAGGCAGCTTCCTGACCCCACCATTCAAGAGAACAGAAAGAAAGGAAAGCACTTGGCAGGTGCAGTGTGGGTCCTCTGGGCACCTGCGCAGTGTGGGCCTCTGCGGAGCATGCGTACTGAGAGTCAGCTGCGGCAAGCCCAGGCTGCTTCTGCCCCTTCCCATCCTGCAGCCAGCGGAGCTGGTACCCAGTCACCATGGCAACCTGCAGGCTTCCTGAGATAGCAGGGGAGGGTGGATGGGCGGCAGGCTGCCTGTGGTGGGTGGGTGGGTTGCTAATGGAGCAGAATGTGGGTTGGGACAGGGAACTGGGATCGCCCACCCTTCTGTAGGGCTCCAGGGACAGCCTCGGAGTCTCCGTGCTTGGTTAGCTCTGGGTCTCATAGCCAGAGACCGGGCAGGGCTGGAGTCTGCATATGCGTTAGCACCCACCTGGTGCAGTGGCCAGGGTGCAGCGCTGGCACCACAGCGGGGCTGATTCAGGTCTGCCCTGCCACGCAGCTGGCGGAGGCCGAGCCCGAGGTGGAGGTGGAGGTGTACCGGAGGGACTCCAAGAAGCTGCCGGGCCTGGGAGACCCTGACATTGACTGGGAGGAGAGCGTCTGCCTGAACCTCATCCTGCAGAAGGTGCGGCGGGCGGGGCCGGCTGGGCGGGGCTCCATCGCAGAGCGTTGGTGGGCGCCGCGGGCCAGGGGCAAGCCGAGCACCGGCCTGCGCTCTTTTGCAGCTGGACTACGTGGTGACATGCGCTGTGTGCACACGCGCAGACGGGGGCGACATCCACATCCATAGGAAGAAATCCCAGGTGAGCCACAGCCAAGAGCCCCCAGCCTTCCCCTGCTAGCTGAGCCCAGAAATGGCAGCCCCCTGCCCACCCAGTGTTCGCTTTGAGGAGGCAGGTCCCCCTCCTCACTTCCCTGCACCTGAGGTGGGGGGTTGGCTCCAGCAGTCTGTCCGTTCCTGGTGTCCTGTGTCCTGTGCGTGGAGCATGGAACAGGCTGTCCCTCTTGGCTCCTTCCAGAGGTGTTCCCTGGCTGTGGCCTGACTCTGCTCAGTATGCCCTCAGTGACACACTGCGCCCAGCTGAGTGGCCCTGGGCCAGGGTGCAGGGTGGGGCCTCACTCTGTCCTTGAATCTCCTTCCTTTCAGCAAGTGTTCGCATCCCCCAGCAGACACCCCATGGACAGCAAAGGGGAGGAGTCTCAGATCAGCTACCCCAACATCTTCTTCATGATTGACAGCTTCGAGGAGGTGAGCACGGTTCCTGTCGGACTCCCCGGTCAGAGCTTCCCTCCCTCAGGCCTCACCCCCCCCCCCCCCCCCCTTGCACAGAGACGGGGTAGGGGGAGTTGGCTGGGACCAGGGATGGGTCTGGACTCCTGCCCGCGTGGCCCCCACTCTGGTGTTGAACATGTGGCATGGGGATCCCCCAACTCGGATCCTAGTTGTCCCACCTGTGACCCTGTGATTGCCTGTCCCATTACACTCGGGCTCAGGGTCAGAGATGAAGGGCATCGTGAATGCCTACAAAAGTGCCGCCCCAGTGGAAAGGACCATCATCATGGTCATTAGATGCCCACACTGCCCTGGCTTGGGGTCCTGGGGTGTCAGAGGGGTGGGGCTTCAGAGGTCATCCTGGTCATGCTATTGTTTTAAGGTTGGGAAAACCAGGTCCCAAGACAAAGGGTGACTCACCCAGGAAAACAGGTGCTGGGAAGAGCTGGGCTGTGTCCCACTCCCAACCCACTCACCCCAGCCCGGCCAGTCTCCGAGTTGGGGCCCTGACGGGCACGAGTCTGAGGAAGGGGGCGTGGCTTCCAAGGTCTCTGGGTTTGATGGTGTCTTGAAGCGTCTTAGGCTCAGGAGATTTGAACCTGAGTCTGTGTGGCCTTGAAACACTGCACCACTCCGTGTCTACACACAAGCCGTGAAGGTCAGGGTGAGGTGGGGTAGGAGGCACTGGGCTCCATGGCCTGAGTGAGGGAGACCCCAGAACAGACCGTGGACTGGGCAGTCCTTGCCAGCTGCCTGACTCCTTAGCCTGGGAGTGTGACGAGGGACCGAGTCCTCCCAGGGAAACACAGTCAGGGACACCTCTGCTGGACGCTGCCCCTGCCCACAGTTATTCTGTCCTTGATCCCGCACTGGGCTCAGCACAGGATGGAGGTCTGGTAGCCACAGGTATTTCCACACCCGTGGCTCTGTGCTCTCCCCTGCAATCCTGGAGTTTTCCGAGCAGTCCTCCAGGGCAGCCCTGGGCAGGTGAGGGGGGAGGGGAGCTGGCCGGGCTGCAGCTGGGTGGGGGGCAGCCAACAGCTGATGTCCCCTCCGCGCTGTGCGCCCGCCCCAGGTGTTCAGTGACATGACTGTGGGAGAAGGAGAGATGGTCTGTGTGGAGCTGGTGGCCAGCGACAAAACCAACACATTCCAAGGGGTCATCTTTCAGGGCTCCATCCGCTACGAGGCGCTCAAGAAGGTGTACGACAACCGGGTGAGTACTGTGTGGGCCCGGGGAGGGCCCTGCCTGTGACTGCTCCGCTGCGGTGGCCCAGGGCCCGTTGCATGGGACATTCTTCTCGGCCACTCTGAGTGAGGACACGCCTGTGGTTGGCCCCTGGCCTACTGACCTGAAGGGAGAGGACGCAGTGACGCAGCCACTCCTCTGAGCTGAGGGGTGGCAACAGGCTGGCAGGCTCGGGTTCTTGGGGCTGGAGCTCTGTCCCCAGCCTGGCCCTGGGCCTGCTGCGGGCGGGGGTCATCAGACGGAAGTGTCCGCTGGGGCTCCGTATTCCCTGACAGGACTGATTCTTGAGGGATGGCTGTCCTTATCGCTCGTGTGCCCAGGGAGAGGCCCACCCCCCAGCCTGCTTAGGCCCTCTCCCGCCCGCCCACAGGTGAGCGTGGCTGCCCGCATGGCACAGAAGATGTCATTTGGTTTCTACAAGTACAACAACATGGAGTTCGTGCGTATGAAGGGGCCACAGGGCAAGGGCCATGCGGAGATGGCCGTCAACCGTGTGTCCACTGGTGACACGTCCCCCTGTGGGACTGAAGAGGACTCCAGCCCAGCTTCACCCATGCACGAGCGGGTAAGGGCTGCACCGCTTGGGGAGGGGCCTCCTGTCCCTTGAACCTGCTTCCCATCATCTCCCTGAGCCTTACAGCCCCAGGTGAGGTAGGTGTCCTTGTCCCCATCTCTCTGGCCAGGAGACTGAGGTTCCAAGAGGGCCAGTCACTTGCCTAGGGTCATACAGCAGGTTAGTGCCTGGGCCACAGCTCTTTGTGTTTCCCTGAGTTGTGGCTGTAGCCAGGCTGATGCACCAGTCCTGGTGTCGGCCCCAGTGGGCTTGCCTGGCAGGCACAGGTGGTGACAGGCCTGCCCTGGGGAGTGAGGGGGCGGGGATGAGCTGGCCTCCCCGCCTGTCCTTTGAGGATTGCCCGGGTGCACAGAGGCCCTGGGCCACCCAGCTTGGAGCTTTGCCTGGCCTGGTTCACACGGCGCTGTACGGCCGCACCGCTGGCAGCTCTCCTGCAGGCCCGTAGGTGGATGCGAGCTTTCCTGTCCCCAGACCTGGGGGCCCAGGGTCGCCAGACTTGCATGCACTGCCCCAGGTCACATGATTCTGGTGTGACAGCCTTGCAGCCCCACCACCAACCTTTTCCGGGGTGGGAGCCGAGGTCCACGACAGCTTGTTCCCTGAGGGGATCCAGGACCTCCAGGGGGACCCCAGGCTCAGGGAGGAGCAACCCTCAGCCCATGGCTGCCTGGCCCCACTTGGGTCTCCCAGAGGGGGCTGCCCGGAGCAAAGGCCTCGGGAGAGGGTGGGCAAGTTAGCCCACCAGGGGTAGGGAGGCAACTGGCTCAGCGCCTCTCCAGGAGAGGGGCGGGGCGAGTCGCCAGGCACTGGAACCTGGCACCACTGCTCCTGTGACCTGGGACAGTCCCCTCTCCTCTCTGAGCCTCAGCTTGCTCATCAAGAAATGGACTGAGCATGCTCTCTCCCTGCAGTGAGGGGAGGCCTGAAGCCACCACCCCTCACGCCCTCGTACGGGCTTGACCCCAGGGGGACACTCTGTGAGGAGCAGCCACTGGAGCGTGACTGCCGGCCGGGGCCCACTGGGAAGTGCCTAGAGAGAATGTAAACAGTGTGTCTCCTACTGACCGCTGAGGTCGAGGAGTGTACGTGCCACCCTCAGTTCTGTCCGGTTATGTGAACCATGGGTATCTCCGGGGGGCCAGAGGGTAGTTTTCTTGGTCTTCTTTGTACCTTCTCTGTTGCGTGTCTCCTGCAATGAATGTGTTTTAGGAGCAGAACAGAGTAAGTGGTGTTCTTCTGTAAAGATGGGGGCGCTGCAGGCCAGGGCCTCCCCGCGCACCGCAGAGAGGCCCCTTCCACTTCTGGGCTCGCTTCTGAGATAGAGCCCGGTTTTGCTCCCTGGTCCTAGTGCTGACCGAGACCCCGACAAAAGGCGCACCTGAAATCCCCGTGGAGGCGTGGCCTGGGCCCTGGGCCGGACAGCCCTGATGCCAGTTCCAGCCGGTTGTCTGCTCAGTGACTCCAGACACGTCCCTAGACCTGCCTCAGCCTTGACCTTCCATATGTCGGGCGGGAGTGATAGTACTGCCCCCCCAGGGAGGCCACCTATGAAAGGCCCTGGCCGAGAGGGGGTCATGGGGTGGGACCTGCCAGGGCCACACACTGTCAGTGGCAGGGCTGGACCTGCTGGGGACTGCCCGGGCCCCCGCCACCTCTGCTCACTGTTGCCTGTTCTTTTCTGGGGGTTATTTGGAACCAGGGATGGAAAACGCAGATACTGTGTGTATTGTGGTTTCTGGTGTCTGTTTTTTATCTTTTGAAAACCTTCCCTGACTTGTGGGAGGACCACCTGGAGCCACCAGCCGTCGGGACTGTGATGGACGTCGGCGCCATGATGAGGAGGCTGACAGGGCTCCCGAAGGCTCGGTCCCAGCTCGTCTTGTTCCTCAGATTCTTGTTTGCATGGGGAGGAGGGAGGAGATGGGCCAAGTTCCCTCTGCCTGGAACGCCCTTCCCCCCCTTCTTCACCTGGCGAACTCCTACTCGTCCGTCAAGACCCAGCTCGAGCAGCCTCTCCTCCAGGAAGCCTTCCCTGACTTCTCAGGCTTTGCCTTTGTGCTCCCATGTCCTGTGCCTCCTTTTCTGTCTCAGCAACCAATGTGCAGTCTCTGGTTGTCGCTTTTCGAGTCTGTTGCCCCCAGCAGACTGTGAGCCCCTTGAGGGCAGGGACCAGCATTCATGTCCTGTCTGTGCTTAGCGCTGTGCCCACCTGGCGCCGAGTGGGTGTGGAGAAGTGTTTGGTGTAGGCACAGTGTGGTTGGGCGGAGGGGGTGACAGAAGTGTGGATTGTGCAGCCATAGCCCGTCTGTGAGGGAATGCTGGGGTGGGGGCTGGGATGCATCAGCCAAGGGGACAAATCCGAGCAAAGAGCTGGCCTTGGGGCAGAGGGCCTGGGAGGTGATCCTGGTTTTGCTGTCATCCTGCGTGGTGACCTTGGAAAAGTCAAATCTGCCTGATGGGGTTAATACTGGGTCCTGCCTCGTAGAAGGCTCTGGGTTCGTGGGCTGCGGTAGGGGCTCGGGCGGCAGTCGCCGCCAGGTTTGCACTAGAGCCACCCCCTGCCAGTGTCTGAGCCGTGAGAGGGCAGCACTGGCGGCCGGGCCATCCTGCTGGCCCCTGACTGACACGGCATCCCAGTGTCCGCTCAGCCCTGCAGAGGGCAGGATGGCAGACCACAGCCCGAGTCCCCTCTCCGGCAGCCAGGTGCCCCCTGCTGGACCTCTTGTCGAGTTTAGTTTGAGGGCAGGAGATGAGTGGGCTTTGGGACCCCCAGTGGTAGGCGGGCTGCTTTGGTGACTACTGCTTTTTGTCCCCAGGTGACCTCCTTCAGCACGCCCCCCACCCCAGAGCGGAACAGCCGGCCCACCTTCTTCTCCCCGTCCCTCAAGAGGAAGGCGCCCCGCACCCGCATTGCCGAGATGAAGAAGTCTCATTCAGCCAACGACAGTGAGGAGTTCTTCCGGGAGGACGGCAGCGGAGGTGACCTGGCCCCCTGTGCCCCGAGGGCCAGCCTATGGCCCTTCAGCCTCCTCTGGGCTCACCCGCTCGCTCTCACTGTCACCTAGACAGCGGGCGCCTGTCCGGGGTGGGGTGGAGATGCAGCTGTGGTCTGGCAGGCCCCGGCCCGAGCGGCAGTCCACACCAGTTTCAGGGGTTCACGCCCTTGCTGGCGTCTGCAGTGTGACCACTCCACGCAGTGGACAGGAGTGTGTGCCGAGGGACAGGCCGGCTCTGGGGCCTTCGCACATGTTGTGACTGCAGGCCTGCTGGTTTTACCCCTCTGTGTCCTGGCTCCAGAGCCTTTGATGAGGGATCCCACGAGGTGCTGGGTGCCATGCGCCATTGTCCTCAGGGCCAGCAAGCTCCGTGCATATTTGCCGGGTGAATGGCAGGTTGCAAGCCCCGGAGCTGGGGCTGTGATGTGACATTGGGTGGTTCCGCCCACCTGCACCCAGAAGCAGAGGGCCCTGCCGAACCCTGGCTGGGCAGGGACTCCAGTGCTGGCCTTGGCTGCCCTGTGTGAGCTCGGGAAGTGCCCTGCTCTTCCTGGCTTATTTCCGTGTCTGTGAGAGAGTGTTAATGACCACCTGCTTGTCGCCCCGGGTGACCCGTAAGACTGGGTGACGATGACGAGTCATCCTAGCCTCAGCCTTGTGTCCTGCAGGCTGGTGGTGCCTAGTTCCAGTGACAGGGCCCCGGGGAAGCAAAGGATCAGTGTGCTGGGGTGCCAGACCCCACCGAGGGGATGCCAAGACAGAGTGGGGGGGGCACTGAGGCCCTGAGAAATGGGGTCCGCCCAGGGACAGAGGTCTGCAGGCCAGAATAATAACGCACCCAGCAGGGGGCACAGCTGGGCCAGGAAGGAGGCCCCCAGTGGGAGGTGTTCTGACCCCTCCCTGGCCCTCCCTCCTCCCCTTTAGCTGATCTGCACAATGCCACCAACCTGCGGTCTCGGTCCCTGTCTGGCACGGGGCGGTCCCTGGTCGGGTCCTGGCTGAAGCTGAGCAGAGCAGACGGAAACTTCCTTCTCTATGCACACTTAACCTACGTCACTTTGCCGCTGCATCGGATCTTAACAGGTAAGGTGGTCTGGCATGGAAGACCAGCCCCACTGCTTCGTAGGAACAGGAGCCCGACTCCTGGGCCCGGAGCTCCCATGGCCAATTCCCGGGGCCACCCGACTCTGCGTCCGCGTGTCCAGTCCGGCCTCCCTGTTCACACTTCCTGTGGGGCCTCTGGGAAAGCTGTTGGTCCCCAAGTGTCCACAGACCCTGGGTGTGCGTCCCCGTGGGGGAGATGGTGCTCTGGGGCCTGCAGCTGGTGACAGCCACGGCACATCTGTGGGGCTAGAACAGGGAGTGGGTGTGCCTGAGCGCGGGCTGGCTGCCGAGGGGAGCTGCTGCCAGTGTAGCACTCGGGGTGGTGAGCTCCTTGTCTTGTCTTCCCCGCACCTTGCACCCTAGACATCCTGGAGGTTCGGCAGAAGCCCATCCTGATGGCCTAGCCGTGCACGGAGCCATGCGGAGCCCGGCCCCGCCCGGCCCTGGGAGTGCTGCCAAGTGCCTACCTGCCCACCGCCACCGGGGTCTTCTGTGACAGCCCGGCGCCCGAGCCGGAGCCAGGCGGGGCCGCTCGCCCCTGGGGCCAGGGCCGACTCCGCGAACACCAGCCCAAACTGAAGTGCCTCTTTCTCCTCCCCGCTGGCTCTGCTCCTGCCCTGCGCACCGCCTCCCCCAGCCATCACCCCAGCCCATCTCTGAGAACTCTGCACCCAAAGAGGACCCCAGATGCCATGAGGCCACAAGAGAGCAAAGGAGTGTGCCGTGTGTCCAGTCCTACGACTCAACGTGTGCATCCTGCAGATGGCAGGTGGTGAGCGTCCACCGGGGCGCTTGGGTGTCCACTGTCAACCCTCTAAAGGAAAACGGTTTTAAGATTCTGCAATGCTGTGCCAATGAACTTGAGCATCCGAGTTGGTCCTGGCGCGTCCGCCCTCCCTGGCTTGGTCCTATAGGGGTCACCCTGGGGAGATGGGGACCTGGCTGTTTGATAGTGTGGCTCTGGGTGGGGAACACTTCACCCCACACTGGTTCCAGAAAGGCCTCGAGCAGAACAGGCAGGCCCTGATCCCACCAGGATGGCCTTTGCTTCCAGCCAAAGAGCATTGCCAACACACACACCTCCAACCCGGAGACCTCCCCCTCTGTGCCTCGGCAGTGTGACCCTTGAACGTGGGGGCCCACAGGACAAGAGTGGGGTCTCTGCTGAAGGTGGGTGGGGTGGGGTGGGGTTGGCATGCTCCCAGGAAGGTTCTAGTAGAACCTCTGTCCTCTGGGGGCTGGGGGACAGGAGGGTGTTTCATTTCTGGTTTTCTAGAGCTTACTTCCTCTGCTTGAGTGAGCAGGTCCCCTTTCTGAGACCCATTCACTGAGGCAGACGGGGACAGGCCTCCATGCAGCAGGTTGGGTGTGTGAGTGGCCCCCCAGCCCCAGCCCCACCCGCGGCCCTGTGCCAGCTGGGACTTCCACCTGTGACAACCCACGTGCTCTTCTCAAAGCCACGAGCCTTCTCAACAACAGAGCCGTTGCCCCGGCCCGAACTGCCAGCCGGGGCCCCGTGGCTGTGCAGCTGTGCGTGAAGGCCTCAGGAGTCTCTCGGCGGCTCCTGCGTTGTATTCGGAGGTTCTCTTTGGGGGGAGCAAAAAGGAATTGGAGGGGCTCATCCTCCTGTGTGATTTTGTTCTGTGCTCTGAAGGTTCGCACTGGGCTCCGGAACAGGGGACCACCCGGGGGCTTTCTCTAGATTTTGTATGCTGTTATTAAAAGCAAGCTATTGCATTTCACTCTGCCTCAGTTTGCCCACCTGTAAAAAGGGGCCAACACCACCTACCTCACTGAAGTCTCCAGGGTTCCAGCATGTGACTGGGTCGGGGTACGGTCGCCAGCTGTTCTGCATTGCTGGGGTCAGGGGTCAGACACTGGGTGCTTGCCTCCGCCCCACCCCGCCCTCCCCATCGCCCAGGCCCAGGAGACTTGTGGTGGGATGGGTTTGAACATCCCCGCATCCCTGAGGGCGCCCAGCTCCTGCTCGGCATGTCTCCACTCTGCACGATTTCCAGCCTCAGAGCCATGAGCCCACGTGGCCCAGTGCTCCAGGCACCGCCGGAGTGTCCAGGGGAGCCCAACGCAGCCCCCAAGCTTGTGTCCAGAGTGGTCCTGAGGATCGTTTTCTCCCTGGTCATCTGGGGTCTGGAGACTAGACCTCGGCCCTTGGGAGAAATGCAGTCCGTGGAAGGGTGAGGTCATCCAACAGAAGGGCAGCCCCCTCTCCGTTCTCAGAGGTGAGGGGCTTGAGGAGGTTCCCTCACTGGAACCGGAAATCAACCCAGCTCTGAGGCTTAGCCACCACTTCTGGTGGGGCCCTAGGCCAGGCAGGCCCCTCTGTCCTGTCTGTCCCACGGGATGTCTTTAAGGGCCCATCGCGGTGATATGCATGTGCTCTGCAGGGCTTAGAAATGGGTGCCAGTGGGGGATTCAAGCTCACGTCACACTTGTGAGGCCTGTGAGCAGATGCACACCGGGGTTTGGCCGCTCCTGTGTCCAACACGTAGGGAACACCTGGCCTGAGCAGACACCACGCTAGACACAGGTGCTGTTGTCCCCATCTTACCGATGAGGAAATGGCCAGAGCGTAAGTGAGCCGCCCAAGATCGGACAGCAAGCAGTGAGGGCAGGAGACCCACCCAGGCCCGTGGCCCAGTCGGCACTGAGCCCTGACGCACCGCTGCTCAGGACAGACAGACCGGCGTTCAGCGGCATCGGTCTTTCTGTCTATAAACCCTCCAAAAGCTACTTCTGAGGCTTAATCTACAACACGCTCAGGTGTTCGGTAACTAGGCTGTAAGCTGTCACTCAGGTTTGTCTTTTCAAAGTGACAAATGGCATCGCTAACAAAGTAGCAGTAACAAGTGACAGGACCAGCATCAGAGCCCCTGTGTCCTGATGGGTCCTGGTGTTGATACATTTTTACTTCTTGTGAGGCCACCTTTAATTTTCTGCAGGGGTGGGGAAGCAAGCATACACTTCTTCAATGGGAGTGGGGCTTAAAAAACAGTTTGCCTTGGAAGAAACCTAGGTGTCACTTTTTAGGACATTAATAAGAAAGTTATTTTTTTTTTTTTTTTCATTTAAAGAAATGTCCTGGTCATAGAGTCTGATCAGTGACAATGTCCGCTTACAACATTCGGTCCCTGAAAGGTGAGGCAGCGTTTAGTCTGTGTCCGGTGACTTGCTGGGACTTGCCGGTGCCTGTGCAAACAGCCAGGGCTTCGTGTTCCACAAGAAGAACAGCACGGAAAACAAGGACTGGAGACGCCTTCAAGGAAAGCACAGAGCAGCAGAAAGACGCCACAGCCCCGTCCGCCCGGAGGCAGGGGAGACTCCTGCCCTTCGGCCTTTCCCGGCATGGAACAGTCGTCAGAATCAGAGCAGTTTCTGTCTGTGGCGTGATGAGCGTCCGGGCCTGTTCCGAATGAGACTTCTTCCCTGAAGAATCTCGCTAGAGTTAAACCAAGATCTATTGTTGTCTTAATCACAAGAAGACTAGTTCATAGACTTTTGAAGTACGAAATAACATCTTTTCTCCATTACAAGGCATTCTGATGGGGGGGGGGGGCAGTCCCTGGGCAGTGGAATAGCCCAATATCTGACCTTTGAAAAATGCACCTCACATGGAGGTTTTAAATCACAGGCCGGAATTCTTTGAAGGGTTACATATTACAGATCTGCTAGCTTTTTAATGAATCAATAGGTTTCATTTATGTATGTCCTGTCCAGTTTTCCAGTTCAGCCAGAATTTAGTTTTATATTCAGTTTCAAAAACCAGTATCTTTGGGCATTATGTTGATTCTTCCTGTTCAGGCTTCCTCTCATCCTGTTAACAGAAAACAGAATTATTTCTCTGTGAAAAACCACCCTAGTAGGACACAGACTCTGGTACACTGACATCTGGCCCTTGAACCTGAAGGGAAGAGCCTTTCAAGGTGTCCGCAGCTGCTCTTCCAGGAAGTATGCTCGTGGGGCCAGGCGGCCCGGGCTCCACCCCGTCCTGTGGGAGTTGGGTGCGGACAGGCGTGTGCCGGGGCTTCCTTGTCCCTTTTCACTGATGGACTTGGCATGGACGTGACCCTCGCTGGAAAGAAGTCCCGCCCGTCTCGGAGCCCCGGAGAACTGGGAATGCCCCATGCGGAAGCCGAGTCCCTCGAACACCGAGTGGCCCGGGTTGTGTTCAGAGTTCCACAGCGGGCAGGACCTCTGGCACGGGGGAAGCCACAGCCACGGAGAGAGAGTGTGTGTGCAGTTTCCTACCCCTAAAGGCAGGCCAGCGCTCTCACCGGTGCATCCTGTCCTGGGTCCGTGGATCTAAAGCGACAGCCACACTTCACCTCTGCCGAGTACTGGACTCACAGTTTGCCCTTCCTTGTCCTTTGGGTCCCCACTTCACAGAGGGTTGGGTGATTTAGATGTAAACACGAAACTGCTACGCTTTCCTAACAAACTCTCTGTACGAGAATGCGGAAACCTGTTGAGATTTTTCACGACTTCGAGGAGCGCAACTAAAGTGATTTCTACAAAATCTAGTTTAGCAACAGCCCCGTGGTGGCACGCATCGGAGACTTTCGGGCCAGATCGTCAGGGGTCTTTCCATCCACATGGCCGCAGCTTCTGGACTGATAATCAGCCCAGTCGTTTCTCACGTGTGTTCATGGCTGGCTCTGGGCGTGCTCAGGAGTGTGTTTCTGTGGAGTTGATTTGCATGTTGAATACTGCATTTATTTTTTTCTTCCATGTCTTCCTCTAATGAAATTGTACCTAGCTATTTTTTTTTCTAGTAGGGTATTTCACATGAAATACAGATATTACAGCAATGTGATAACTTAGCGATTGGAACTTATTTTTCCCCCAAAGATTTCTTGAACTCCTCTCGGCGTGCTCACGCAAGCTGCTTGTTTGGAACTGTTGTTAGCGACTCCACGGAAGCCACCCGACGCCCGGGCCTTGGCCACCCTTGAGTCCACAAGGGGTCAGACGCTGTGTTTCCCAAATTAAATCACGAGAGATGCATGTCGGCCTTAGCTCCAGCCCCGGTGAAGTAGGGGGTGGCCTTTCAGTGGCCTGCACCGGGTTTCCCGGGCTGTCCCCAGCAAGCCTGCCCAAGAGCCCTCCCCCGGGGGGGGGGAAGATGGCCAGCGTAACAGGGCCCAAGGTCAAGTGCTGGCAGGCGCCCAGCAAGCCACCTGGTCTTCCGGAAGATGGATTCTGGGCCATGGGCTCTCTGTTGCCTTGCTCTGCAATGACTCAGGCCGGCTGCCAGCCCCTGCAGGTCCGTCACGGACAGAAGCGGCCACGAGCCCTTCTTACGCAGTGGGCTCTTCCTTCCCGCAGTCACCTGAGCTCGGCGTCACAGGTGCTGGGTGGGAGGGAGGCCCTGCAGACAAAGGAGAGGTCTGAGGGAGGTCAGAAAGGAGCACACACACACACCTGGAAGTACAGTGAGGGACGCCACATCAGGTCGGCACCTCTTGGAAACTTCATTAAATCGTCGCAGCCAAACTTCCCGCACGGCAGCCCCAGGGCAGGCGGTGAGATGGTGGTGAAGGAGGCCGGTCGGTGGGCTACAAAGACGGCCTCCTGGCCGCCCCATCAAACCCCTGCTCATTAACTAATCAGGAGGCCCTTTTAAAGTGTTTACTGTTCAGGGGAAAATGTTTGCTATCGGGGAAGGTCTTCCCCAGAAGCCACCTACAAGAACTGCATTCCTATTTATTGCCTAGGCTTGACTGTGTTGGTTCCTTAATTCTGATGGAGATGGACTTCAGGAAGTACGGCCCGGCCCTCGCTCAGAACAGAATGCTGACCGGGAGGGAGCACCTGTGGCAATTTTGTCCCGGGAGGAGGGGCATGTCCCGGGAGGAGGGGCAAAGAAAGCGAACCCGCACAACCCCGAGCTGCCCGTTGAAGATGTGTGCACAAGCTGAGTGTGTAAGCACGCTGTACTTTGTTCCACTGAGCGACAGCTGGATGACGGGTATGAGGAAGGGAAAACGTGTTTGGGGGATGACGAAAGGTGTCTTTTCTTTTGCTCACAGAGTCCTGTTGAACTCCCTCCCTCCCGACTCGGCCCCTCCCCGAGCCAACAGGTTTAACAAGCTTTCTCCCGTGTGTGTGTGTGTGTACACACCAAGGGTTTTTCCTTCTCCCGTGTGTGTGTGTGTGTACACCAAGGGTTTTTCCTTCTCCCGTGTGTGTGTGTGTGTACACCAAGGGTTTTTCCTTCTCCCGTGTGTGTGTGTGTGTGTGTGTGTGTGTGTGTGTGTGTACCAAGGGTCTTTCCTCCTGGAATACAACTTCAATAAAACGGTTGGATCGCTCAGTTTCAAATAACCATGGTTGTTAGTGAACTTGCACAATTTCGTTTTAAGTAAAACATTTTGTTCAAAACATTTTAGGCAATTCCGGAAACCAAGGAAGTCGAGCCCTTTCCTGGGCACGTGTGTACCTCCAGGTGGCACCGGGGGCATCGGTGTGCGGGCCCGGCCCCTCCGCAAGCCGTGGCTAACCCCTGGCCTGTGGTCCCAACCCGGGCTGGGTTTTCTCAGCCGTGAAGCAGAATTGCCACCTACCTTCCCGGGCACGACCGAGTTGCCGGGAGACACGCGTGTCCAGGGGTTGGCCTAGTTCCGCAGGTCTGATGGTCACTGCTGCTTCTCCCCCGACGCCATGTGCCCACAGGGGCTGTCATAGGTCACCTTTAAACAGAAGTCGTAGAAAGCGCAGATGTGGCCTGGTGGCTCTTGAAGCTGAGCGTGTACCAAAACCACTAGTTCAAACCAGAAAGCATTCTGGGATCAGACAGGGCGGCGGGGGCACAGCTCTGAATGCACTAGAAATGACTGCTTTGCACACTGAGAGTGGACTTTACAGTATGTCAGTCACAGCTGGTGAAACATGCCGGCCCCCACCCGGTTCTGCCTCAGTGGGTCTGGGGTGGGGCCGTTCATCCCAGTCCCTTGGGGCTGCTGCCACGTCCAGGACCCACATGTGGGGGCTTGTTCCCACCAAGTCTCTCAGCTGAGCACCTAAAGCAGCACCTCCACGAGGTGGTATCAGTTCAGGAGGAACACCTGGGTGGGCAAGTTAAGTCTTCGTGACATTTCCTTCATCAGGGCACATCTCTTACAAACCAGCTACATGCCGAGCAACTCGGGAAACTAAAAAATATGAACCTGGCTCCAGATACTGTCTGTTAATGTGTTAATGGTGATTTTCTAAATCACTGAACATTTCAAAGTTACATAAATGCAAAATACGTTTTTTCTTGATCATCTCGATCCTCTTAGCTTTCAAATGTCCTTAAGAGGGCTCAGACTTTTGACCGAGAGGGATGTGGACACAGGTCCCAAGTCCACTTACTCGTCTGTGAGCAACAGCCAAAACTCCTCCTTTGGAAAAGCCACCCCAGGGCTCGTGTGCTTGGGAGGCCTGCGTAGGACAAAACTGGTAATAAATATGAAATGCCCCCCACAGTGCTTCAAACAGCAGCCAGTGAAGGCTCTGTTTCCCATTCTAACTCCTCAACATGTGAATCCCGAACTCTCCATCCTGTCGACTGGAAGGGGCCTGCACCAGGGGGCGCATCTGCCCGAGATGAGGCCCCTCCTGTCCTGCAGAGCCTGGTAGCCACCCCTGCGGGCAGCTGGGCTGCTGTGACCACCAGGGGCGCCGAGGAAGAACAGGACGGTGCCAAACACTGGGCTTTTGTTTCCTGGTCATTTATTCACATTCCATGGACCGTTACACTTCCTCAATGGGCTCATTCAAAAACTAATACAAACTGAAATTACACTGTCTGACAATTCAAGTAGTTAAAAAACAATTTCCTATTTAAAATAGAAAGCAAACAATGTATCCATTTGATTGCTAGGAAGTGTTCCATTTCCGTTACAGTTGTGTCCAAAAGGGAGAGTCCTCAGTCCTTCCCAGAAGATCACGCGAGGGCCGCGGGCTCAGGCGCCGGATCGGAAGGCCAGCTCAGCGGGCTCCTCCCTTCACCTGCCGGTGCCACGCGACAACCAGTTTCCACTTGAAAGTCTCACTTCCGAAAGGAGAGCGGACACTGGCGTTTGGGAGGGAGCCGCTTAGTTTCCAAAGCCTTCGAGGGCACTGCGCTGGCATCTGGACTGTTCTAGAATGATTGACAGATGCTCCAGAACAAATGCCTCTCGCCCGTGAAGACGAAACCACACAGGCCTGGAACGAGCAGGAAGGCGGAACGTCAGGTAGAAGTTTTTGGCATGCAGCATTATAAAAAGTAACTTGGAAGCTGAAGTGGTGAAACAGTCACTGTTAAAGAAAACCAGACCCTAAACATCAGACTGGTCCTTCCACGGAAAACACAACATAAACGTGAAAAACCTCGACGCACGTTTTCGGCCGGTAACTCGGCTAATGAAGACGGCACACAGTCTGCTTTTTGCCAACGGGGAATGCTCGGAAGGGTGAGACGGACACACGCTACTTTGAGAAAAGGCCACTGGGATGCTCGGTGCTTGTCAAGGTGCCACATGCCCGATTCGGAACAGAAGGTAGACAGACACACGTCACTTTCGGCCACGTACGTGGCACACTTTATAGGTCTTTCAACCAAAAATGGGAATTTGGGCCCACATTTAATCCTTTCAAACTTAATACTTTGTTAAAAATCATCAGTACACTGGGAAAGAAAACGCAGGCCCGCCCTCCAGGGCAAAGGGCCCTCCCCCAGTACCACACGAGGGTGTGGGGTTGGCAGTAAAACCCGCGCATCCGGAGGCCCTTGCACACTAGTGCACACTTCCAGTGGACACCAACCAACTCCCAAGCGCAAGCATTTTAGGAAAACGTCACATTTTGAGTTGTGGTAGACACATCACATTTCTCCCTGTAATTTCTCTGTAACAGTGAGTCTTAGCAGCGAGAGTTTGCTGGGAATGTTAGGAAGGAAAGCCACACACATCCACTACCTTAAAAAGGTGGAAACTACACAGACAGGGGTGTTAAAAGGCGCTCGGGGAGCTGCTCTGTCCCAGCCCCTCCAGCTGCACACCTGCCCTCAAGGCAAAGGCTCACAAACTGGTGGTTAGCGTCGCAGGGGGCCTGGAGCGCCCGCCTGCCCGAGGTCCACTGTTCCCGCCCGCCGGGGCGACATGTGCGGCCGAGCTGGAACACATCGGAATCTGTCCCCCACGTTTCCTCATCCTCCTAACAGCTGGGCACCCTGGATAAACCACCCAGGTGCCGGGGCAGGGCCCGGGTCAGCATGACAGCGTCGACCCCATGTTTATTATAAATCACCTGTGACAAAACTACGTGAGTGAGCTCAGCTCTCCAGAGTACCTGCCAACATCACTGCCACTGTCCCTCGGCCTCACCACCCCACAACAGCGCAGGACCTCGGTGAGCCCACACACTGGGCTCAACACTCACACTGCAGTTAAAAACAGCATCAGGCAAGAATCTCGTGGTAAACATATTTGATTTTAAGTTTCCCTGCCCTTTTTACATCTAAACACTAGTTTTTTTAACGCACCTACACTACCTACAATTATTTGGACTCCTCTTTTCTGAATCAGATGTGTGCTGGAGATCAGAACATACAAACGGGAGCCCTCAGGCACCGACCCTGAGCCTGATTAAACAAGATCACCTGCTGTCGGCACCAAAAGGTTCATGAAAACGGACCTTTCAACACTGAAATTCACAGCTACTCACGTGCCCCGTTCCTAGTATGCTAGTATGCTAGTATCGGGGATCTGACATTGCAGAAAAGACACAGTGTTCTTGGGCCCACCCTGGCCCCCTCCCAGAGGATGTCCTGAATGATGGGAATCTCAGGGCAGACGCCGAGCAGACTGGCGTGGGAGTGAAAGGCAGCGTTCGGCACCCCACTCCCCTGCACGGTCACACTGCTGCTTCCTGGTCGAGGGACATAGCTCGCATATGAGGAAAGCGCCTGGGACTTAGGTAGTGAGCAGTTCCAAGGCCCACGGGGTGAGCCGGCACAAGTAACTACACACACGCTGTAGCTGTGACTTGACCTGGTCACACAGGGCTCACCACCCTGGCTTCAGGCCATAAGCTACCAAATTTGTGCTTTTAAACCTCATTCCCAGCCACCCCCTCTGCCCTGTCACCGGGGGTACACAAGTAACAGCACCTCATGAAAACAACCACGAAACTGAAGAACAAGCTCCTTGTTTCCTTTTGAAATGAAGCTGCAGGTCCCGAAGCGCAGGCAGCAGCCTCCGGACTGCCCGGCCCACGCAGAAGGGGACGTTCGGTCCGCATGATGCAGACGCAGACGCAGACGCAGACGCAGCCTGAAAGGACAGGCAGCGGCAGTGAAGCTGGCGGTCCCAGCGCAGCAGCATGGCTCAGTGGGAAGAGCACTGTCCTCACAGGCCAGCCGGAGGGGAGAAGGCTCTGGGCCGGGCTCCTCGGGACGCTCCGCCATCAGAAGCCTCGTCCGCACCGCAGGTCTGAAAAGCCTTTGGAAATCCAATCGATACCCTGATTCAGTCCGTTAAGAATTCACTTGTGGTTGGTTTAATAAATGAACATAAAAATCTTTCCCGAAATTTCTTTCAAATGTATTTTACACGTTAGAAGGCAGAATACAGTTTCTTGACACTAAACGTTAAAGGTTTATTGGCCATACTGATTTCCCTCACAAAAGTTTTCAGTTACCTAAAAGTTCTGAGAATGTCAACGAAAGAAGAAAGACTAAGCTGAAGGGCGGTGCGGGAGCCGTGCCTTGCAGCCCCCGCGGTCCCGGGGGCTCAGGCGGCCTTCTTGTCCACTAAGATCCTATGCAATTCGTCTGCGTCCTCGCTGGTTTTGACCCGAATCAGCATGGTCACCGGGCTGGTGGCGTTCTTCTCGTCCACGGGGGGGTTGGGGACACAGACAATCAGCACGTTGTTCTTCCCCGTTCGGGTACACGGCATGCTGGAAGCGACCAGGACGTTCAGCAGTACGTTACCTGCAAAGCACCGGCAGTCACCCGGATGGCAGTGCCACGGAAACAGGGCCGTCAGAGGCAAGACATTAAACGCCGAAGCAACTCACATTTCCTGGGTCAAAAATTGGGAGCCACAGGAATGTCACGAAAGCGAGCATGGTTCCAACACGGTGTCCTGAGAGGCCCATGAGGCCCCTGGCAGGACTAGGGTTCAACCTGGCTGTGGAGGAGCCACCTCCGCCAACCACAGCAGCCCCTGAGGCCCACCCAGTCCCGTCCCGAAGGGTGAGCGTCAGCATAACCCAGAGTCGCCACTGAGAGGCGAACAAAAGAGGTCAGCAGAGGGACGTGTGTCCTGAGGGCCACCAAGGCTCCCTGGGTCAGAGTGGCACCACTGTGACAGGACCACACACCAGTCAAGCTCACAGGGAAGACTGAGCCTCCGGAAGTCTCATTCTGAGCACAGCCTGGCGTGGCCCACCACCTCCTCTGAGACCTGCCTGGCCCTGCCGGAAACTCCCCTCCTGGCGGCGGACTGCTTTAAGGGCCGGGCCGGGGCATGGGCTGAGGGATGTATTAATGACTGCTTGCTGTGCAAAAAGGTTCCCTTAAATGACTAATTCCCCTCGTGTTCATTAAACTGTGCACTTCACCTGCAGCCTCTTGGCAGAGTCTCTAACACAAAGGAGCATGACAGCCACGTGGTCCTGCCTGGCTACAGCTGGCAGCAGCCCACACCCCTACATGCCATCTCTGCAACCCGCAAGTCCTCCAGAAACGTACGGGATGAATTTGGCCTGAACGATCCCTTCTCTTCCAAAAACCGCATCGACCTAATTGAAAATCTCAAAGACTGGACTGGGCAAGGTGAAGGGCCAGTGCGCTCTGCAGACCCTGTGACCAGGGCGGTTTTGTGCCGCCCACAGGGAAGGTACCCACCTAAGTTGGTGTCTGCCCGCACTAGAAGCTGTGTCTTCTGATTCGCTGTAGGTTTCAAATGCAGAGTGCCTACACCTTTCTCTTTAAATTCATTGTCTTTCTTGTAAAATAGTTTACACCTGCGGAGAAAAGCAAAGGCACAGTCAGACACACGACGACAAACCGAGGCGGTTTTCTAGCGCCCACTAATGGGCCTGCGAGGAAAACCTCCGAGGACTGGGGCAGGGGAGGCTCCCAGACTGGGCCCGGGCACAGCCGGATAAGAACGGCTGGTTATACCATCTAGGACCCCTCCCCTATTCTGTCCAGGTTTTAGAAGTGGGCCCCATGGAACATTTTTTTTTAAGACAATAAAGTTTTTATTCACTCTCCAAGAAAGGAGAGGGGCATGATGTCCCATGGAACATTTTCTAATAACACTTTTCAAAACTGCCTTTTCTCAAGTCCGCCAAAATCACGGCCAAACACCCCGCACCTCTGGCCTGGTCCTCCAAGGACAAGAACCAACACAGGACAAACACTCTGCCCCCAGCTCTCCTCCTTCCCCTATTTCTCATTTTTGAACTCTCTTCAGGGCCCCTGCAATTTTTGGTCTCCCTAATCAATCACAATGCAATCAAATGTCCCCCAGCCTCCACGTCTCACAGCTCCTTGGGTTATTAACAAATCAAAACCACTGCTCCTTGGACTTACTCTGATTAGGGAAAAACACCAAGCCCAGGCCCCTCCTTTGTGTCATCTGTGAAATTAAATTTTAAAAAACAGGCAACGGAATGGCTGACTTCTTTTAAAAGTTCTCAGAAGTAATGACCACTTGAAAATCTCACAGGGTGTGGTGATTTGTGTTACGGAAACTGCTGACTCATTAGTCTCAAATTTTCCAGTTAGGAAATACATCTAGGCAAGCTTCTAAAACGGCAAAAATGGTTTTCAGCAAATATGTGTTCAAAGTACTAACTTCCTTTCACTGACAGATGAGGTAGTTCTACCTCTCCCTGTTTTCTTCTAAAAGCAGCAGCTCTTTAAAAGCGAACAGGTCAAACAGATGGCGATGGAAGAGATCCAACCTGGGCGGTGCACACGCAATGCAACCTACGGAGGACGCGCGGCAGAGCTGTGCACGGAACCCTGCGTTGCTTTACTAGCCCAGGTCTCCCTGTACATCTAAAGACGAAATGGCTCCTGTCAGCAGGGACGCCAGAGTTCACACACCCTTAAAGGGAAGGGAGGGAGAGGTGTGCAGAGCTGCAAGGAGACCCATGAGAGCCAACCCGGTCTCCAGGTGCGTCAAGAGACGCCTCTGGACGAGAGCAGAAGCGGAATCTGCTTTCAGTGACAGACTTTCCTTGTGGGGGGCCATGGGGGGGGGGAGGACAAAACAAAGGGAGACAAGAGGCAGATGAGCTGAGGGTGGGAAGGTAGAGAAATGCCCCGTCTAAAGCCCTCTCAATGCAGAAAGAGCTGCATCAGCAGGAGAGAGAAGGCTCTGCCCAGCAGGGAATTTCTAGACGCTGTGTGTTTTTAAAGAAACAGGCCGAGAAGTCTTCCTTGCTGCAGTGCAGAGCAGGCCCCACCAGCCATGGGACAGGGTGCTCAGGCAAGTCTGTGGGACGGTCACCCCTACACTCTCCAGCCAGAGGCCCCGTCCATGTCCAGAAATGCAGATGCCAAGCAGATCCCTGAATAGCACTTACTTTTTGGAGTAAAAAGCATCTTCTTCTTTGACTTCCGTAACCACTACTTTGGGTGGCTCGTCGTTTTCTTCTTCATCACCACCTTTTATAAAAACAACGCTAACTCAGCAAAATTCAAACCAAGAGCTTGAAAATGTGATAAAGGAGGTTTGTTATCTACCCCCCATTTCAACCTAAAAATTTCACGTAAGCTGATACTAAATTTTCTGGGGGGTGGGGATGGGTGGCATGCACCCACAGAATTTTAATTATTTTGTGGAAAATGAGAACAATTTTTAATGGGAACATAATTTTCTCAAACATGTTGATCTGTAGGAAGCCTTGGAATGACAGAATACCCTTGCTTATAACTCAGTGTGTGTGCAAGCTTTTAAAGAAAAAAACTCAGTCACCCTGTAAGAGAGTGAACCGCTCGGCCTTCGACCCCCTCTCGTCCCAGCCGGCTCTGTTCCCATGGCCTCGGGCTCAGAGCCCCCCTCAGCTTTGCTACAGACTACAGACGTGCTGACCCCTAGAGAAATTCCGCTCGAGGATGAAGTTTTACAGGAACAGCCCCTTTAGCAGAAAGTGCCTCTCTCGGGGGACAGGGGAAGGATGCGCGGTCTGTCACAGCTGCAGGAACCTCCTGACGGGGCTCCCGTCAACCAGGGTCCACAGAGTAACACGCACAATCTTCCCCCAACCCCTGCGGGCACCCAGGTGCCTGGGGTCCGTCACCTCTGGCCCCTCCCACTTCCCCTTCCGGTCACCTAAAAGAGGCCTGAACCCTGTACTTTCTTAAGACAGATTTGAGGACTGGGCCCCTTGTCATCTCCATTGGCACCTTCAAGACCAATAACCCTTTCCTACTCCCACCTCTGAGGGCCACAGCTTCGGGCACAGGGGCCAGAACAAGCACTCACGAGTACTCCTATCGCCCTGGAAAACTGCAGTCTCCAGTAGGCTCTCAGACCTTCATTCCCCCTCATTCCTGTGACCACACCTGCACTGCACCAAGGGACCATCACCATCAACTGGACGGGGAGCAGAAACAGGGTGTTTTGCCGGGCGAGCTCTCCGAGAAATCACCCCCAAGCACGTGAAGCCTCATCGGAATCGCAGGCCTCTCTAACCCCACGCCCCACGGGGCCAGAACAGCGCTTTCTGCTCCTTTCCACGCCAGCGCCCCAAGCAGAGGGGAGCTCTAAGGCCCTGCATTAGATGCAAATACCCACCCTCTTACAGAGAAAGGCAGCCCTATAAACCCTCAGTTAAAAAGCGACCCTTGGACACACAGCTCTGGCGCTCAGACAAGCCACCAGACCCGAATCTGGGGGGCGCTCTAGAGCCCCCGCTCTCAGACCCAGGCCCCCAGCTGGGTTCTTGGGGGCGGGTGCAGTGTTTGAGGTTTCAACAAGCTCTCCGAGTCCTTCTGACGCATCCAGCGCAGCAAGCACAAGGGAAGCACCAAGGGCTTTATGGAGGGCCTTCCTGCAGAGATGAAGACTCAACTCAAATGCCACGTCCCTCGACAAGCGCCAGCTTCGTGTCCCTGTGACCAGCCTACGCCTAGGCCGCTCTCCATTCATCCTGCCCAGGGCAGAGGGGAAGTGAGAGCAGAGGCCTTCACTCTGCGCTCTGCCCCTGCCGGCTCTGCCAGAGGCCACACTGGAAGGCAGGGCAAACCGAGACAGTAAGGGAAGGTTAGCTCCCGAGAAAAACGTAACATTCAGCAACAAACTGCCAACTGCGGTTTTCCTTCTCAAGGATCAACATGTCACTGCCACCTGAGAGAGGCCCCCTTAACTGCTCCCAGTGCCTGTGCCGGCAGGAGTTGCTCGTGGTCCCCAGGTGGGGAGGGGCGGATGACACAACCCTACTTTTTCAGAGAGCTCAGAAGCACGGACAGAGTCGGAGGGGCTGGGACTAAGATCCAGCCTCTGCTCTCTGGAGACACTGACTCGACACACAGCAGAAACTTCTGGAAAGGAGGCTGCGACCCAGATGTGTCTTGGGGAGACTTACTGTCTTCCTCATGGCTATGAAAACTCTAGCTTTTAAATTTAAAGTCACTGCTTTGTCATGGGACTTTATTTATAACAAATCTCCTAAATATAAACAATTCAGTGGAATAAAACACAATTTTTCAAAATGTTAATTCACTAATTTTACATGCAAAGTTCAATACTTTTCAGAGTCACTGTGCCAGATACTTCACATTCTTCACTTTTTTATATTCTTAACCCTCATAATGACCTACAAAATAAGCCTCCCTCTATTTGCGAATATGGAGGCTGAGACTCAGAGAGGCTCCTCAAGCCCTGGCTGGGTAGCAGTCAGACCAAGCGTGGTCCTGATGCATCAAGGTTGTGGGTTCGATCCCTGGTCAGGGCACACACAAGAATCAACCAACGAATGCACGAATAAGTGTAGTGACACATCAATGTCTCTCTCAAATCAATAAACACATGTTGAAAAGTAACAATAAAGAGAGGCTCATCAACCTGGCCCAGGACCCCACACAACTCGGAAGCGACAGCGTGGCGCCTACGCCCCACCAGGTGCAGGGCTCACACAGGCCCATGGGGACGCTTACCTTTGCAGTCAGCATTGACGCCATCCACTTGCCTCTCCACCGTCTGAACGGAAAACGGTGAAGAAACTGGTTTATTCTGGATACTATCTTTGCCAAATAAACTGGAGTTTCCAGAAGGAAGGGAAAACCCAGCCAGGGGGCCGGAGTTTAACAAGCGAAAAACAGAACCATCGACCTTCTTGCCGAAATTAAATGAGGCACTTGTTGCTCCGGGTGACGGGTCCACTTTGTTTTCAGGCACAGCCTCTGTCTGCTTTTCGGGGGTGCCCTCCTCCTTTCTGTCACCAGGGAACAAAAATGGGGACTCTTGCTGTAACTTGGTGGAACCAAAGAGGGCGGGAGACTGGGTGCCAAGTGACATTTTGCTCGGTTCCCTCACAGGGTCACTGCTGCCACCGTCTCCGAGCTGCTGCTCGATGCCTGTGAGGTGCTTCTCGTAGTCTTTAAAGACGGGCGTCAGGTCGCAGAGTGGATTGGCGTTCACATGCTTCACTATCCAGTCACGCACACAGCAGTTCAAGGCCGCCAGCTGCTTACGATAGGCGTCCCCGCGGTGGGCAGGGCTCGGGGCAAGGCCAGGGGAGGAGGGCTGTTGGCCCTCCCCGTTGGTCCTGGGGTCTGGGACCTTACTGTCAACCAAGGAGGCGGGGCCGTTTGCAGCAACAGATCCTACGGGAAATTGAAGCTTTAAGATTTACACAGAAGTTGACTCGACTAAGTCATCTAGATTTTTATATCATTCCTCCTATTTTCTGCTTCTATCGCATCCCAGTTTGGGGAGAGTGGAGAGTTCAAGAAGCGTGTGCACATCTAGTAACTAGGATCTGGTTATCCGCAAAATCAAAACAAACGTTACACAAGAACAGCATGTCTTACGTGCTTGTGTTAGTAATTTTAATAATCTTTTCCTTCAAAGGATGCCCATTTCACTCAGAACTGTCAAAATATTGTTAGCATAAAACTCGGCCCCCAAAGCTGTAGGACAGAACATGTATTAACGCAGTTAAAACCTTAACACAAAGTGCTTATTTCACTCACACTAACCATTTTGTCTCATGAAAATGAGACCATACACGTGTTCTGAACAGCGGGCTGAGTGCAACCCCAATAGTCAGGGTTGTCTCCAAGAGCCTGGGACTGTGGCGCCCGGCCTCATTCTCTGTCGCTAATCACACAGCTCTGGACTACATCTCTCAAAACAAGACCAGGCAACCAACACCTCCTGGGCAAAGTACACCCCGACAGGAGGGTACAAGCCAGGCAGAAAGTCTCTGGTGCACACGACACCGAAAGAGGGGCTGGGAGGGCGGGCCTTCGCAGCCGCCCGCCAAGAACTTCCTCTCCTCCTTTGACCCTTAGGTCAGTTCTGAGGGTCATTGTCATTGCCCAGTCGAAGACACAAAGGCCCAGGAGCTGAGGAACTTTGTCGAGGCCTCAGAGCTGGTAAGCGGCAGAGCTGAGAACAGAACTTAGGTCTACTCTGGCTCAAAGTGCGTGCTCTGCCCACACATGTCAAAGCCAACATGTCCCTAACTTCCTTCCCTTTCCTTCCCAGCTTTTACTCAGAGTCCCAGGACCCACAGTAAGTACAAGAAAAACATCTCTGTGAAGTTAGTTTTCACGGATCACCTTACACAGGGGAGGGGAGCTGACTTACCGAAGGCCGCCTTGGTCTCGGGGGCGGCCTGGGCACTGGAGAAGGGAGAGGCGCCGGTCACGCTGTTCCCATTGGACAGTCCTTCCAAAGGCTTCGATCCAGCACAGGCACCAAAACCAGAAAACCCTCCTCCTCCAGAAGGTGCGACCAGGCCCTTGAAGCCTTTAAAGGCCCCCCCACTATCAGACTGAAATGTAAAGAAAGGGCGTACATTAGATAAGGTTCCATAACCGAGAAGCAAGCACGTGCCGCTACTGCCCTCGTGGCTGAGTCGTGGGACGGATCCCCGCCCACTACCCGGGGTGTGCACAGGAGCACGCACGTTCTCGCAACCACGGCTCTGCTGACCGGGGCTGCCTCCGGAAAGAGCCACAGTCAGTCCGAATGACAGCGCAGTGAGGTGCCAAAGGTAAGGAAACCAAGACAGTGATGGACGGATCCACCACTCAACGTTAGAACTAAAAACACACTCTTGGCACGACCGAGACCCAAGCTAAGTTATCCTTCATGTACGGCTCACAGACAATGTGCCTAACGAAGCTGCACAAAAGTCAAACTAGGTAAACTGAAAGTATTTTACCCATTTACCCTGTTATTTCCTAACAAATTCCGTAGCTTCCCACCTGCATTCAGCCGACAGAAACCCAGGAGGTCAATTTGCCTCTCTGATCCGGATTTTCCGCAGCTCAGAAATCCAGAGGCAGCCCTTCCCTCTGACGCGCCCGCTGCTTCCTTCCACGGGTCTCCCCAGCAGCATGTTCCCGCCATGGCCGGTTTTCCCTCCTCTAAGCCAAGGTGTTTGGGGAACGCTTGGCGTTTCTTTGCAAACTCTAAAGCTGCTGCTCTCTGTCCCTGGGAACTTTCAGAGAAATGCTCCTCAGTTTACTGTGCTTTGCTGAAGTCATGACAATTCCTGCAAGACCCTTTCTTCATTCAAGGCAGGGGGTGACCTGCTTCTCAGACCAAGGACGCAAGGGCGGCTGCAGCAAAGACTCCCACAACTGTCACGGAAAGCACGTTTCAGAACACACGAGGGAGCGCACAAAGTGTAAGTTCCCACACATATGAACGATAATCACGATCTCACAAAGAAATCACTTCACCTGGAAACTCTTCCTTTTCTAAGTGGGCCAGTCACCCTAACATCACCGCACCGTTGTCAAAACCCACCATGCTCCAGTCACACCTGCAGAGCTGTGGAGAGGTGCAGGCCACTGATGAACTTCCGGCAACGAAACTGGCAAAGAATACCAAGTCTTAACTTGTATAACATGTAATAAATGTAGCTCAGGTTCTGATGCTTTAAATTTGCTTTTTGCCGATTCAAAGTCCCAAATACCCCAAACTGTTACTTTGTAACCACGATCCACAGAGAAACTGGAAAGGCGGCTCTTCAGAGCCTCTTATTCTGCATGACGTTTATAAGCCACACGTGTTTGTAGCTGTTTTGGAAATTACTGAGAGTAGACTGGCCCTAGAAGCATGACAAAAATTGAAGGGCCTCTTGTTTAAAACAAAACAAGGAGTGAGACATTCGGCACAACCAGAGTTAAAGGCTGAACAGGAAGCTGTCCATCCGGGCTCCACGGAAACGCACATGCCCTGCGTGTGGCCTGCCTCCGCCCACCAACGCATCCCAGGTAAGGCCAGCGAACCCACTTGCGGGGAAGAGCTCCGCTTCAGCATCTACGTGGGTGACACAGCACTGAACTGCTCCAGTATACAAGTTCTAATGGGAACCTGATGCTAAAAGTTGTAGCTAAAAATCATCTGTGGATTCCAAATACCCATGTACGTTCCATTTATTTTAACAGCCGAGGACTCCCCTTGCCCCTGCCCTCTGGCCAGACATGGGTCGAGGTAGACAGGGCTCCTAATTCTTCGTCCTCATTCAGCCACCAGCCCTGCCACCCTCCTCGAGACCGTCTCCCGTGGCCGCTCCAGCCTCATCGTGAGCTCCACTCAGGCCCCTGCTCGCGCCCACAGCTCCCTGTCCTGTGTGGCCGAGCTCCTCCTGCCTCCAGGAGCACCCAGGGCTGCACGGACCCCTCACCCCAGCTCCCGTCCTGAGCAGCCCACCAGGCAACTCCCCCCCACAGGCCCTCAATTCCAACCTGAACCAGCCATTTCCTCCCTAATTAAGTGTCCCTTCCCCCATTAAACCTCACTTGACTTTAACACCCACATCAACTAAACAACAGTCTTAAGAATGAGATTAGAAAAGAAAAGAACTTCGATTTTTTTTTTTTAAACACAAAATCTGAACAGAGCCACGGCAGCAGGCACGGCTGTGTAGGTGCATCCACCCCCTGCCCAGCAGACGTCCAGGCCGCCGGTACAGCACTCACGGCTGGACGCACCATACCCGAGGGCTGACAACAGCAGCTGGCAACGCTGTGAGCTGCGGGCTGGCTGCTGAATCCCGACCGCACCGCTTCCAGTCACAAGTCCCACGTGACTCCAGGAACAACTTCTCCTGTCCCTCTCACTCCTACCTGACACGCCGTCTCTGGCTTTCTATGCTGCCATCCTCACTCCCCCCTCGCACGGCCCCCGGCCTCTGGAACTGGCCCGCATCTCTGTCTTCCTCCCGCAGCCGGGTGAGCTCCTGGGAAGGCACGGCTCTCCCGTTTACCCTTTTTCCTAGGACCACCCGAGCTCTCACACGTGCAGCCAGCGCTTAGACCAGCGTTTACCGATCCCACTGCCCCCCAGGTGGAAGGCTGTGGAAGATACTCACTTCACATCCCACATTTCTCCGCTTTGCTTTCTTTATGGCTCTGTTCTTCAAGACTTCCTCACTGGCCACCGAAAACGTCCCCACCTGCGTGCAGGAGCACACAAATTCAACAGCAGGAAGAGGAGGCCAAAAAGGAGAGGAGCCACTGAACGAAAAGGCTGGGCCAGGCAAACCTACCCAGCACCTGCCAGTGTTAGAGTGCTGTTAGTGGCCGTGACACAGCTCATAGGGAGGGCACATGAAAATACAGCTCACGTCCATCATCTACCTATTCCAACGCTGGCTCGGTTAGTCAGAAGGGCTCTAGAACCCACAAACCCAGGTCTGAATCACAGAGGGAAGACTGCGCAAGGCCAGGCCCACCAAAGCTTCGGTGCCAACTACTCAGCACAGTCTTCAAACACTTCATGTACCCCCAAGGTATTAATAAAAGGGAAGCTGCTCTGACACCCAGGTGCCCCAATCTAGTACCACCCCACTTTCAAAAATAAAATCTGCATGTGTGAAACACACATACTATTTTTAAAAGAGCTCTGCCCACGTGCCCATCGTCCGAGAGACCCTGAGGCACCGGGACTCTAAGCGGCCGCTGGAAGCGTTCCAGAGGTGCTCCAAGTCTCCGTCCCAATGGGGAACGCCTTGTGGACCTGTGGCTTCAGCTCCTCACCCCCCTCCCTTTACCCTGTACGATCAGCATAAAACATTTTCTGTGCAAAGTTCTGTAATTATTTCAGAAAAACTGAGAGATCTCTGCATCCCCAGGAGGGAGCATTCAGTGACATTTGCCCAAATTAAATGCAATGTCCTTCCACATTCATTCATGTGAATCTATCCAAACAAGAGTTCCTTTCATTCCTGAGATATTTTAACGTCAAAGCAAATCTTTATATGGAAGTCTGAGGCTTACCAGACCCAGGATGGAGCTGTGTGTAAGACTCGGAAAAAACTTAGTTACCGAAGTCTTGGTTAAGAAGCCCCACGTCAGTTAAACTGTTAAGAGCCCTGTTAAAATACTAGTGTGCCTGTGATTTTTGACTTCCCTAACCACATCAGTACCCTGTGTTTGTAAAGGAAAAAATATTCGTTACTAGAAAATAGACTCAGAAAGAAGACAGCCGTCTAAGAATAAGCTCGAAAACACTTTTGCAGGTTTTTTAATTCAATTTTAATTTTTGAATTTTTTTACTTGATACTATTTTGTTAACTTGAAAGGCTAACTTGGTTACAGACTGGCCTGGGAGCACCAAACTGCTGTGCTCTACTCTGCTCTGCTCTTCAAAAGAGGAAAACCTCCTCAGGGAAGACCATTCTTACTCTGAAGGCAACCAGCCGCTCTGAGTTCTATTACTAGCACCACTGCTGGGGGTGGGGGGGAGCTCTGATCCACACGAACAGGAAAGAAAGCTGGTCTCGGGAAGATCAGAGTCAGAAGATCAGAGTCGACCTGACTCTTCTGGAATCTGAAGGGTGCCTGGGGGTATACCACTTCTCAAGTTCAGCAGGAGATCACTGACCCAGCCCTCAGCCCTGACGAAACCATGGGTCTGGAACGCTGCAAACACACGCAGTTCGGGATCGAGGTGCTTCTCAAAGGAGCGGAATGCACAGGGACCCGGTGCCGGGGCAAGGCACATGGACGTAATGAACAGACATCCACCCTGAGCACAGGTCCCACCAGACCATACACTTTCCCGTGCAGGGGGCTTCAAACAGGCCTTTCCACATTCCTGCAGTCTTCCTGAGGAACCCAAGTTTAAATTTACAAACAGTAGGAAATCATTCCTAGGGAAACTGCTTTTTACCTCTTCTGCTTCGTCTTCTTGATCCCAGTTCCTATCTGTCAATTCCTTCTCAGCAATTCTTTTGGCCATTTTTGCAATCCTAAAAGTAAAAAGATTAGAAGTAAAAAGTTTGCTTTTCTAGACCAAGAGAATTTTTAAAATTCACTCTAGCATGAAATGAGATAAAAACCATTCCTGATACCACCGAGAACTGCTGAGGCCTTTACAAAGGTGACGCCAGGCTCCCGGGTGTCAGACCTGATCAATAGCTACAAGCAGCCGGGCAGGCCTGCTCCGACACACCCGCTCTCTGCACAGCTCTAAACCAGCCCTCTCTGGGAAGAATTACGTGCCACCGCAACGGGTTTTTTAAGTCTGACGTCTTAAAACTGTGTATATATATATATAGTCAAGAAGTGCTCAACTAACTTATTCTATGCAAACTATAGTCTTGCTACAGACAAAGCCTTTTTAACATTTACAATTCTCTTCAAGGCGATCCAGTGAAGAAGCCCATTCTCAGGAAGGACTTTGAGTGAGGCGTTGGTCCTACCTTCTCAGCCCGGGTCCTCTTCCCTGGGCTACAGATCGCTGAAGTGAATACATTTCCCAAGACTGAACATTTAATTACCCCAAACCACATATGCTATGACAGGACCTCATTTAAAAGCTCAAAATACAATGAATATAAATGTGTTAACACTTGAGAGTTTACAACCATTTCAAAAATAAGCCATGGACTCAGCCCCCCTGCTACCAGTGCACCACAGGGCAGGCAGGGGAGATGGCAGGACTGGCAGCATGGTCTCTGCAGGGGACCCAAGTGCCTAGCCAAGAGGCCTCTTGTACCTGCCCCAATGCTTATGTGGTACCCTTTGCTAAAGAAAACAACAATCAAGGCAGCTCCACTGAGTGCTGTAACTCACACCCTCCACTTCCTCTGCCACAACCCCCCCCAATGTAACCATTGGCTCAGGCTCCTGAGGCCCGCCCACACCCTTTCCCACAGGCTTTCTCCCCCCTACTTTGCCCTCAGCATCACAGGGCCCCATTAAGTTCTGGAACTTCATGGTCACTAAGACACAAACTACATGTCCTAGTGTCTACAAAATAAAATTCAAATGATGACATTCCAAAGTCTTTCAAAATCTGACCCCCTGTAATTACATAGAGGGTTCTCAGCTTTGAATAACATCCTAATAACCTTTGAATCCTTTTTTAAAGTCTCCCTGCAGACATTTGGCCAAGTTTTGCTAATTTTTGAAATCCAAACTCAAACAAGCAGTGGACTTCTGTACATAATTCCTTAATAAACTTGAACTATCTGGAGAGCCTAGGTCTCAGCAGGCATTCCCTTGGCCATTTTGCTGTTCAGTAACTAACACTTCCACCAGAGCGCAGAAAAGGGGAGATGAAATAGCCATTGTTGCTATTAACTATTAATTGTTAATAACTTGTTATTGAATGGAAAAAGGAGGTACGGCTGAAAGTGCAAAACCTGTAATAAAGTAAAACTTTAACCTCGAACTCATGCCCACCACGGAAGAAAATCATCACAGCAAAACCGTGGGACAGCAGCTGCCCCATCTCCCACCAGTCTCCCACCCAGCACCCACCAGAGGGCGGGGGTCTGCGGGCGGTGCACTGGCCTGACCTCAGACACCGGGGACCTGCCCAGCCCGGGACAGGCGCTCTGGCTGCGGCTGAAGCAGTGACGGGCACTGCGCATTTGAAAGTGCACCACAGTAAGATGCTTGCATCCCAGTTTTCCTCTTTCCTGCAGGAGTCCTGGGGCAAGTTACTTAATTTGACACTTCAGACAGCAACTTTTCTTTTTACGCAAGGTGAGGAAAAAACATTCCTGTGGAGCATTTAGAATAAGGCCCGGCACCCTGGGAGTCTTATGAGTTCTTCTTCTAGGGAATTTAAAAAACGTTTGGCCTTGAGGTTAAAATGCATCCAGGTATGCGGTGATTTCTAGGATTTCTAGGAAGCACTGCGGTGGGAAGCTGAAACTTGGCAACGGGAGGGAGGGTATGCGGTCTCTGCCACGCGGTCCTGCCCAGCCCCAGGGGCGGAACTTGCGTCCATACCCGCGTACCCTACGAAGAAAATGGATTTGATCGTACTTGAAAGCGTGGTGCCCGGAGCAAAAAGAGAACAAGGGTTGGACCCCGGAGACCAAAACGCCGGGGGAAAACGAAACCGCTTCTTTCTTAAAGGAGCAGAGAGAGCAAGGAGATGACCAATGGCCAGGGCGTCGCAGGGAGACAGTGACGCCAGGCCAAATGGGGCGAGAAGAGACAGGTGGAACGGCCAAGGGGAAGGAAGTACCGAGAGGAACCGCTAGGAAGAAGGCCTGGCCAGGGCAGCCCTGGCCCCCTCCGGCCTCCGCCGGGGCCCAGCGCCCGGGCGAGCCTTGGCCAGATCGGACGCCGCAGCCCCAACAGGCCGACCCCGAACCCGACCTCACAAACAACCCCGACTGCGTGGCTGCTGTCATCCCGCCCCACCCTCCCGAGCTTGCCCCGCGCCCCATCCTCAAGCCTGAGCCCTTCATTCCGGCTCCTCCTTCCCAGGGTCCAGGCCCCCTCCAGACGCGGGTCCCGTGCGCCGATCCGGCTCCGGCTCCCCAGGGGCCCCGGTCCAGGCCAGAGTCCCATACGCCGATCCGGCTCTCCGGTCCAGGCCAGAGTCCCATACGCCGATCCGGCTCTCCTGTCCAGGCCCCGGCCCCTGCCCGGCCGTCCCGGCACCCGGGCTCTAGCGCTCGTCCCCTTCCCCTCCCGCTCGGCCGGTCCGCCTCTCACCTCCCGGGCGGCTGCCGCGGCACTTGCTGGGTTGTTGGCGCGACGGAGCTCAAGCGCGCGGCGGCGCTCGGATGTGCAGAGGCTGTTCGTCGCCGGGTGAGAGCACCTGGCCGCTTCCGGTGCGCCGAGATTCTCGAAGGACTCGGGCGATCAACAAGCCCCGAGTCTCAAACACCATATCCCCTGAGGGCCTCGTCTCTCCGTGTTCGGCAGGGACGGAGACTGCCACCCGCTCAACCGGAAACTGCTGGGGGAACAGCGCAGAGCACGGCCCAGGCCGCCATTTTGTAACTCGAATCTACCCCTCAAAACCAGTTCCGAAAAAAGGGAGGAAAGAAACGCCCGCGTCCAGCCACCGCGCAAGCGCGCCGTAGCCGTGGTCAGCGGCCCCTCCCTTCAGGGGGCAGTGGGGCCTCACGCGGCGCAGTCGCACAACTGCTTGGAAACCGTCGCGGGGAGGAGCGTCCCTGTCTCGCGCATGCGCGAGCCGGCCTGAGCCGGGGAGCCGGCGCCCGCGGCGGGAGTTGACGCACGTTGGTCACGTGTCGGCCGCCGTACGCGTTTGAGGCGTTCTCGCGCCGTCCCTGCTGCGGCGCTGTGGCACCCGTGATACGCGAGGCGCGCGGCAGACCGCGGTCGGGCAGTGAGCGCGCGGCTCGGGGTTTCCGTGTGGGGTGCCGCAGGGCTGCGAAGAAACCGGCTGTGGTCCGGGAAATGTGAGTGACTTTGGGAGAGCGTCACGTGGCGAGCTGGTGCCGCCACCTTGAACCCCGAGAGCTGCCTCGTGGCCCTGCCACGTGGTCGCCTGCGACCTGCCCGGCTGCGGAGCTGAGGGTGGCCTTGGTGGAGGAGGGACGGACCCCTTTGCCCAACAGCTTGTGTTTGTTGCCCGAGGTGGGTGAATTGAAGCGAAGAAACGCGCCCCAAACTACGCAAGTAGTTGGACTCGCCGGAGGGGAAGCCCGCGAAGCGCGGTTCGTGGCCGGCGCGTCGGGCGTCAGGGTTGGCGGAGCCGTGTTTTTGCTTATTTTGCAGTGGAGCGTCTCACGCCGTGGTTAAGCGGTCCGAGGCGGTTGGGCCTTGCCCAGTTCTGGAGGAGCGGCGGAGGCCCGCAGCCAGGAGGCGCGAGGGGACTCAGACCCCTCCCTGGCGCGTTAGAGAACTGGCTGCGGAACAGGACCGGTCTTGGGGCCGTGGCTCTTACCGCTCCGCGAAGAGGCGCTTGTGGATGTGCTTGAGAATGCGAGGGAAGTTGGTGCGCGCGTGCGTGGGGAAACCGGTTCGCGTGTGACTTCAGGGTCTTTACCACCCTCCCTCGAGTCCTGTCCACGGGCCCGTGTGCTCAGCATCCTCATTCAGACACTGGATCGAACGCGTAAAGCTCTAAAGAAAAAAGGGCCCTGTCTTGGCCATGTAAGAGAAAGTCAGATTTATGCCCTGCCTTTGTGTCCTTTCCCTAAGGGACACACGCTTCGGGAGCCGGGTGGGGTAATGCCAGCCGTGTGCAGTGGAGGGCACACTGGCTGACGGTGCGTTGCGGGAGCAGGTCCGGAGGGCGCGCGCTTCAACGTCTTCTCGTCGTCGTTTGAGTGTTGTGCTTACTGACTGGGGAGAGGAGGGACGGGAGCGAACCCGCAGCCTTGGCGTTTCAGGAAAGCGCTCCAAGCAACTGAGCTACCCAGCCAAGGCCAGTGTCTTCGTTTCTATCAAACAACTTACAACGCAGACCCCGGGGGATGACACATCGTGTGCCAGAGCCATCCAGCGGGTCAGTGCCAGAGCTGGGGCCCGAGCCCAGGTCTCACTTCCAGCCGGTGGCCCCACTCCCCGTGCCCTCTCCACACCAAATGCCTGCGTGGCGGACGCCACTGGTGTTCGCTGGAGAGCCACAGCCGTCCCTTGGTCTCTTCCATCCACTGTTGCGGTCAGCTTTCCCGAACTCCACAGCGACTGCTCCTGATCCTTGCCACTTAACTCTCTCTAGCCGCCTTGCCCCCAGCCCCCAGCCCCATCTCTTGCTGCCCCATCCTTAGGGTACGGTAGCACTCCCCTAGTTACCGAGGGGACAGACCCTTCTTTTTCTGAGTTCTCTTCTGACCAGTAGCTTCTGGGTCGCTATGTTTGGATCTGTCTCTGAGGCTTATTCCCCCAAACTGTTTTCTGGTGCTCTATAAACTGAGTGGTGATTGTTGCCTTGAACATCAAAGTGTAATCACCAATCAACTTGCTGTTAAGACTGGACAAAAAAGGGGCCCCGGACTAACCCTGACAAGTTCAGGGAAGGTCTGTGTGGTGGGCCCTAGAAACTCGGAGACTGAACACAGCCACATAGGGTGGACTGAACGTAAAATTCCTGACTAAAAAGTCCGGGCGGGCAGTCACGGCCTAGGCCTGCAGCTTCCTTGACAAAGGTCAACCTGTGCTGTCAGTCAGCCTATCTGTTGTCTCTTTGCATCTAAGATAACACATCCTTGGAAAGTCAAAGTAACCCCGTTTCCCAGACCCCTCAGGGCAGTACACCCCCCGCCAGAGCCAGCGACCGCAGAGCCCCCCGTTGTGCTCTTGCTGCCCACCTGCTCTCTGTGCTGTGATGTTAAACGTTGACTCTCCTTTGCCCACCAGTCAAGAAGTGCCTCTTCATCTCACTTTGTGTTCAGTCTCAGAGGCTTCCCTCTTTGCTCTCGCCCCCTCCCTGCTACCATCAGTGGACTTCATGTGCCCCTGACGCCCCCTCCTCCGACCCTGATGTGTAGAATAAGCTGTAGAACTGCCGTTCCGCAGAGCACCTTCTCAGTCCTTTGACACTCTGCTTCCCGGTGACTATCATCAGTTTGGCTCAAACTCAGAAAATTCTCCACAGGTTTGGATGTTTCTCAGCTCGCAAATACCTAGGACGTTACCCTACACAGCTTAGGTAGTGATAGGCTTTCTTACATTCCCATTTCTTCTGTTGAATTGAAATGTGGCTTCTTAAAAATCACAACTTTTTGCCCTGGCTGGTGTAGCTCAGTGGATTGAGCGTGGGCTGCGAATGAGAGGGTCACCGGTTTGATTCCCAGTCAGGGCACATGCCCGGGTTGCGGGCCAGGTTCCCTAATAGGGGGTGCATGAGAGGCAACCACACATTGATGTTTCCTTCTCTCCCACCCTTCCCCTCTCTAAAAACAAATAAAATCTTTATTAAAAAAATCACAACTTTTATTCTTGCAGTAATACAGTATCTCATAAGGCTAAGGAAAATAGCACATTTATTCTTAATTATATTGTAACATAAGTTAATTGATGCCTTTCTGATGCAAATAAAAAAAGACACATATAATAGCACTTCAGCTGACTTGCACATTACATGGTGGATTTCAGCACTCACTAAAATGACAGCTTTAGGCTGGCGGTCACTCCGGAGAGCGGGCAGTTTGCATGCGGACAGATCCCTCCTGCCATTGAATCTGGCTGTTTCCATTTAGTGAGGCTCATTTTATGAAATAGCCCTCCAAAGGTGTTAGCTATTTTTTTTTCTGAAATCTGCCTCCAAAAATCCCTGTCAATTTATTCAACCCTTGAGGATTTTTATGGTTGCCAGGCTGGTCATTTTCATCTTTATGTTCACAAATAAGCATCCACACATGGTGGCTTACCTACGTTAACCTAATTTAAAACGAGGTCATGGCGATGCTGTCTTGGATGCCTTCCTGCAGCTGGAGTTCCATGACAACGTGTCAGCTTTGCCACTGTGGTCAAGCTACAAATGTCTCAGGTAGTTCACACTCAGGTTACCCTGGTGAAGTAAGTTACAAGATAATATTTGTTGAATTCCAGCTGCGTCCTGGCCTTTGTTTTAGCTAGGCTTGAACCTTGACATAGGAATCATTCTCTTGGACCTACAGAAAACGCCCAGCAACAGGAAGCCGACAGGACCACACCGTGCTCCTGAATGAAGGAGTAAAACAGGTGCTCTATCGCCAGCCTGCCAGTGGGGCTGCGGATGCCCCCAGCTCATGGAAGCTGGCACCCCTTTTGTGTCTGGAATGACCTCTTTGAATCAGAAATGAACTTTGCTCTTTATTTTGGGTCATTTGGTGACCAATACCTGTGCTCTGTTCTTGAGTATCTTTTACTTGAAAAGAAAAAAGAAGGGGCAAATGGGCAGATAGCATGCAGCACTGACAAGAATGCCATATGTCACTGCTCTTCTCTTCCCGTTCTGGAGTTCTCCACGAACTTGGCTTTGAGTGCAGTAGAACCTGTTCTCAAACGTAATTCGTTCCAGAAGGCTGTTTGAGAAGCGATTTGTTCCAAGGCAGACTCATAGGTGACTGATCATACAGGTATCAGCGTGACGGGGTCATTGGGGCGAGGACCAAAGTTCTGTTCTACCACTGAGACGTTATTTCTGTGAACAGCTTGGCCGAGAACAGTGGTTGAAGATGGGAGACTTCCAGAACCGAGGTTCTGCTGTACTGATGGGATGACCTCCACAGTCAGGAGAGGGTAGGTACCGAAGCAGTGAAGATGGAACTCAAGAGTCTGGCAGACTCCTGTTTCCCCAGACCTGTCTGAAAGCCCTAGTCCAGCATGTGGCGAGAGGGCCACGGGGCCTCCCCGTGGGTCTTGTTTCCTCCCCAGGGTCTTCTTGCCTAAGCTTGAACCTAGCGGGAGGTCCTCCTGCTCCAGTGGTCGGGGAGGAAAAGGTACCCAAACTGCTAGTGGGAAGGGAAATGAATAAGGTAGCACTACACAGTGGTTAAGGACATGAGCTTTTGAGTTAACTGCCTTCAGTTTGATTCTGGACCATGCTGCTTAAGAGATGGATGGCCTTGGGCACGCTGTTTGAGCTCAGTTTCCTCATCTGTACCCTCTTCCTGGGGCTGGGCGGGTTAAAGAAGGGCATCTGTGTAAAGCGCACGGGAAGGGCTCAGTACATGGACCGTTACTATTAAGCCAATAGCCCATTTCTAAGTCCCTTGGAGCTCCATCCCCAACACTATGAAAGGTTTTTAAGTATTTTTTTTCTAATGGGGTTCTTTTTTTAAAAGATGTTTTAAAAGCTTTATTTATGAAACAATAACTCAGTTTCCCTTTATTAGTCAAAATGCCAGTGACGTTCAGAGGTTCTTACCTGTGTGTCGTAACTCACCCAGTCACGTCGGGTTCTCATAACTCCAGCTAAAGGCAGCAAGCTGAAGCTGCAACTGGAGCAGCTTTACCGTGGGTCAGATTTACAACTTCCAGCGGGCTTTTTGAAATGTTGCCCAGGGGCCATAGACTCTTGACTAGATCTTGTTCCTCTGAACACATTTGGCTTCGTAACAAAAAATGAATTATTAAAGTGGGATTCAGCTGTGTTTTCTCGAGACTCTGAGCAGCATGTGACTTAGTTTGTCCCAGGGGTTCCAATACATTGGGCACTCAGAATATTTCACAACTTGTATTTTTCATATTTCAGGCTTCAGTGCAAAAGATTAAAACTAATGAATAAATTTTCTAGAGCTGATATTTTTTATGCTTTGCAGTCACTAAAAAAGTAACAATATATAATATGTTTTTAAAAAAAACTTTAAGGTACTGAATTATATAAAGTAGTGTATTGTGTTGGAATATCTTTTTTTTCTCTGGGAACAAAATTAGCTGATAAGGATTAAATAATAAAAGAAAGTCATGGAGAGACATCCTGGGTCAGTGACGGCAGAGCCAAACACTGTAAGTTCCGAGGAGAGGGAGATCACCGAGACAGGTGACCAGGGAGGCATTCACAGCCTGGGGGCTAAATGACCTTGCAGGGCGACTCTGGAGCGGGAGAGGGAACGGGTGGTGGTGGAGCAGCGAGAAGTCAGGGGCGAGGGTCTTGCAGAAAAGCTGTAGACAGAGACAACAGCAGACCTGCAGCATCCTGCTCACCTTTCCACGGCCCTCCACATCTAAAGCCTTTGGAACTTGGCCCTTTCTCCTTGGCCATTTGCACCTGGGAGTGCCCAGCAGTGTTCACGGCCTCCTGTGAGCTGGCGCTTTCCAGATACTGTCCAGGGTAGTGGTGGTTCTTCCAATAAGGACTCCCAGGAGTAATGTGACGGGAAGACGGCATTTGAGGTTTGTCTCAGAGCATCCCGCAGTCTTCCACGCCTGGCTCTGTCATTGCTGCTTCGCTAATCACCATGTCAATGCAGAGCCAAAGGCAAAGCAGCCACCTTGAGCATGTGTGCAAGTGTAAGGCAGGCCTGACGTGGGGTCCACACGCCTGAGTGTGACCCTCCCTCAGCAGAGCGCCCCACGCACATTGCTTTGTAATGTGGTGAGCTTTGCCCGGTTCGTGGCCTCAGGAGTCCTTTCACTGGTGGGGAAGGACTGTTCGTTTATTTGGGCAGAGAGGCCCTAAGCACACTCCCCTCGTATGCTCCTGTCTGCTGCAGTCCAAACGCAGAACTGGGTTTGGGGAGAAAAGCCTGAGCCCTAGGGGCAGCTTCACAGGCTCCCTCCTGAAGTCTCTTCCCTGGCTCCTCTCACCGCCCCCTGCAGCCGCGGCTCCCACTGGAGGGTAGGGCTCTTTCCTCTTCTCTGCATAGTCCCTGCAGGAGGCAGGCTGGCAGCAGTAAAGGTCTGAGAGCCACTGGACGGGACAGCTTGCACTCACCCAGCTCCCGCCGCAGGGACCACTGACTTGGGTGTCTGCCACTCCTTGCCTCTTATATTGCGTTCAATATAAGAGGCAAGGAATGGATTGCTCCAACATCTGGCCTAGTGCCTGGCACCTAATATTCAACAAGCATTCGGGTTATTTGAACCCACTTGTAACCTGGGTCAACTCATTTCATGTCCCTGGGCTTTGTTCCATCCCCTCTGGCAAGTAAGGGACCTTGAACTAGATGCTCTCTCCAAGATGCCTTTTAGCTCTAAAATTCTATTCGACATGTGACTGGCACTGTCCAATAGCTTCTGATCACCAGCTAGTCCCTCTGTGCCCCCTGTCCCTCAGCCCAAAGACAACCATCAACATAGTCAAGGTCTGCAATATGCATGTAGTCTTACAAGAAGTTAAAAAGAACCCTGGCTGGTGTGGTTCAGTGGATTGAGTGCCAGCCTCCGAACCAAAGGGTCTCTGGTTCGATTCCCAGTCAGGGCACATGCCTGGGTTCTGGGCCAGGTCCCCAGCAGAGGGAGCTGAAGAGGCAACCACACATTGATGTTTCCCTCTCTCACTCCTTTCCCCTCTCTCTAAAAATAAAATCTTTTTTTAGAAAAGAAGCTGAAAAGATTTCTCCCATCCAAGATTGGAACCATGACTCTTAGCATTTGATTATTTGTTGTTATGCTGGAGGTCCCCAGACTACTCTCAGGTTCAAAATTCACTAGGACTCACAGAACACAGAAGAGTTGTTATATTTGTGGTCATGCTTTATCACCATAAAAAGGCACAGATTAAAACCAGCAAAGGGAGTAGGGTAATGGACACAGAGGGTGGCGTCCCGGAGAGACCAGGTGGGAGCTTCCAGTGGAGTGGTGGGGACAGTGCTTCAATCCCCAGCATTGACGTTGGACAGAAGCAGGTGCATGTGATAGATAATGAATTTGATTTGAGGGAGTAGAATTGATGGAATTTGAGAATTATTGAATTATAGGGGTCACAGGACAGGAAAGTCAAGGATGAACCCCAGTTTTCTGCTTAGGAGAGGGGTTTGTTGGAGGGGTCTGGGCCTGGGATGGATGGAGACTGAATTCAGTTTTGAGTACAGGGGTCTGAGATGCCTGTTATACCTACGTATGGATCTGAAGTTCAAAGGGGAGGCTTGAGTTGGGAGTCATAGGCGTTCAAGGAGGAACGGAGGCCATGGGAGTGGATGAAATTGCCTAGCAGTGGGATTTGGAGTCAGGGCATGCTTTCAAGGGCTTCCGCTGGTTTCACACATCACTGGAGGGTGGGGAGCCAGCCAGCCAGACCCAGGACGATCAGCTCAGGGTGTGGGAAGCAAACTGGGAGAAGGCGTCTGGTATGTCAAGAAAGAGGGAATGGTGGGGAATCTTCCATACGCTGAAGGGTTAGAATAAAGGTGATACAGGATCTCTTGAATCTAGCAAAACAGCTGGTCCTTGGTGACTCTGGAGTAAGCCATTCTGAAGATGGCAGGATTGAGGAGGAGACCTTGGCAGTGGATGGAGAAATGAGGAGCCGAGAACTTGACCGAAGTTGGGCTGAGACACAAGCTATGTCTTGGGACAGGACATAATGAACTCATAAATGACAGGCTTCAGAATTCAGAGGACAGGGAAGAGACCCTGGGCTGGGCTGGGTGGGAAGGCTTCGTCCAGAACTCACCGGTGGACGGGCTGTCAGGGCTGCGACCAGACCACCGGTCCCAGAGGAGAGCAGGCTGACCTCCCGGAGCCCGGCACCCAAACTGGTGCAGTCGTGGTGGGAATCGATGTGCAGAATGGTTTATACTTCCACTCCCCCCACTGTCTTTTTATGTCTTATCATCACTTGATGAATCTGTGTACTAATTAATAGCTATTACTTCCTACACAGCAGCTTAACCTGCTGCTGGAAATTACAACAGAGCTGAAAATGAGTGATTGCCAAGATACAGTAATTACGTCTCAAGGGAAATGCCCAAGATATTTAGACTATTTTCTCTCCTCCCTCATTGCCTTCCCCTAGTGAGTCAGTTTGCTCTAATCACTTCTGAAGAAAGTGAGTTACATTGTAATTCTGGCACCTTGGGCTTTGTAAGTCTGAGAGAGCCAAGGGCAGGTTTGGGTTCTGGCGGTGGAGTGGCTGGCAGTCTTTGAAATGAGAGATGCTGCTGCCTGGCCCATTTTTCTGACCTGTGTGGAGAAGCGAGATGCCGACGGCACGCTGGCACCTGAGTAAAACAGGGCAGGTGGCCGGAGTCAGCCGGACCTTCCAGCTCCTGGATTGGGCATTGTTCTGCCAACTTCCAGGAGAGGGTGAGGTGGCAGAATCGGCTCACGTCCATCGAAAACTGGGAGGGCGCCATCTTCGGGACGTAGTGGGCGGCCTGTGGGCCAGGACCTCACTGTGCCAGCGTGTTTGGACTTCATCCCCTGGGAGGGACAAAAGCATTCAAGTGGCCAGTGAAGGATTAAAAAACCTTGAGTGGAACCTACGTGGCTCAGATGTCTTATTTTTCTGTTCTGATGTTCCCTCAATAGAACGAGGCTGAGTTTGGCCAACACGGTGGGCATCCTGCATCCCGGGGCCCTCATTTCCCCAAACTGGGAGCCGCTTATCACAAGCACCTGGAACTCTCGTGCACCCCCCAAAAACACAGTTTGCAAACCGGGAGCCCTCCAACCAGGACGCAGACTGAGGCTCTGTCATAAAGCAGCGTGTGTATCAGCTGACGGCAGCTGCTCTTCTTCCCAGGGATCGGTTGTGACAGTAGAATCTTCGGCGGTTGCCTCGTATGGACTTGGGAGAGTTCAAGTTCCGCTTACGGTCTCCAGAGGCAGCCAGACATGACCCAGGTGGGGGTGGCCGCACAGAAGGAGCCGACCTCAGTCCCGCCTGTGCGGTGTGGCACCGCTGCCAGTCATGCTGCCCAGAGCTCTCGCGGTGTCCCGCTGGGCCGCACGGGTTCACCTGGCCGGCGTCCTGATGCTCACTTTGGTCGCCTGGTGAGGCGGTGTCCGCCAGCCCTCCCCTGTACAGTTGTCCTTTCCCCTGTCTCCTGCTGTTCTGTGGGCAGGCCCTTTGAAACTCTGGGTATCGCCATTCATCATCAAACTCTTTATACTCAGTTGTTTGTTTGTCTCTATGCATTCATGTTTTCCTGTTGTAATTCAATAGCTTCATTGTTAGAACCATCATTTTTATGCTCAAATCATCCTAGGTTTGGCCAGCAGCAGCCTTAATTCACGGGTTCCCTGTACTCTGATGAGTCGCTATCATCCTAGGAGCACTGAGCCCCTCCCGCTCTCTCCAGCCCCTCCCTCTATGTGGTCTCTTCTCCCAGGCTGCTGATCCTCAAAGAGGGCAAACTCCCTTGCCAAGCGCCTACTAAGCTGCTGGCTTTTGTTTTGTACGCACTGAATCCTCATTGGCTAAAGCAAGTCACGCGGCCTAGCGGGCCTCCGCCTGGGCGGGGCTACACAGGGGGCTGGAGCCCAGGAGCTGGTCCTCGGAGGGGACCCAGTCCTGCGGTGCACTGCGTCATTTTGACAGCCACCTCGGAACAGAGAAATCCTGTTCCGTAAGGACAACGAGACGAAATAGGGCAGGCCCAGTTGCAAATGTCAGCCGACCTCCAGCCTCTGTATCGGATAGCACAGAAGCGGCGTGGGACCCCCCCACCTCAGTGAACGCCCCTCCGCAGGCTGATGGCTGCTGTGGAGGATGGGAGCCCTGTGTTGACAGACCTGATGACTTTGTCTGTTTTCAGGGAAATAGAAGATGTAGAGTTTGAGGGGAGACCCAGATTTTAAGGTGTTGGCTCACATCTCCAACCCCACGGTGGGCCCTCAGGCACGCAGGCCTTCCATCGGTCACGCCTGCACTGCCAGCAGTGTCCCGGTTCCCCGCTGGATCAGGTAGCTTCATCAGCATCTCTCCGTCTCAGGGGGGTAGACGTTGCCCACACCTGCTCTGGAGAGCCCCAGAAGGAAAGCGCGGGGCTCAGTAAGAACTGGAAGGTGCTGGTGCTGAATCTCAGGGCTCCAGTGATGGCCGCAGGACTCAGTCTCTCCCTCTCTCAGCACTTCTTTCCCGGGTCGGCCCGGTTCCGAAACAGCCCTTCTCTGTGCACCTGCAAAGCCGGCAGCTCCAGGCTCACGCCACTCTCAGTGCTTGGGCCCCGGAAGGAGAGAAATGCTCTTCTCCTGGGCTGAGTGCCACCTAGCTGCCGGCCGGGTGGGCCGGTCAGGCTCCCATGCTACACTCTGCCCAGCTGGCTCCTGGGCCCACCCTGGCTTGGGAGAAGCTGGGACGTCCCAGCAGAAGTGCACAGATGGGCGAGGCGGGGAATGTGAACAGGAAGGAAGACCAGGTGTCCACTGCAGGGGCGCGGGGCCAGCTTTCCCCTGCAGGTAAGACGCATAAATGTCCAGTGACCCACTTGGCTCCCAGCCAGAGGACAAGAACTCAGGAAGGCCCCGGGCCCTCACCCCGTGCTCTTTCCTCTGCGCTTTACAAAAGCCCTTGGTGCTGCGCCGTCCTGGTGAGCTGGTCGTTGTGCTCCCTGTACGTGGGTGTTGTGACCAGAGTGGGACCTCGAGGTTTTTAAAGTCTTGTTTACTACTATTATTTCTTGCATGTTCATTATAGACAATTTTAGAAAATGCAGAAAATTAGGGAAAACACTCACTCTGAAAGGTAGCTTCAGCCGACGGGGTGGCGTATTTCCTTCTCTTTGCTTGGGTGAACTCGTGCTGCCTGTGTGATTTGGCGCCTGCTCTTCCCCCTAAAAGCCCTAAGTTCCTCAAGGTGCCGTCTCGGAGACCCTGAGTGGAGCCCGGCCTGGAGCTCCTTGAAGTGCCTGGCCTCAGGGCAGGAGGGCTGAGCTCTCCCAGGAGGACCCAGGGGACACTCCCACGAGGACCGCAGAGACTGGTGCAGGGATCCAGGCAGGTCCTGACTCTCACAGCCTGGCTGTTGCAACCCCAGCACGATTTCCAGACCCGAATCCTGCGTCCACATCAGCAAGCAGCAGGGCGGGTGAGTCCTGTCTGCCGCCTGACCTTATTGCTCCTGACTCCACACGGTCATCCTTGGTACGGAGGGGGAGGAAGTGAGGGGGCTGTCTCTCTGCTGGTGGAAGTGAGCAGAATATTTCAAGTCTCTTTGCTGGTGGCTTCGTGGTCCCCCAGTCCCCCTGCCTTACCACGGAAGGATCTGTGAAGGCAGCTCGTGAGTGTTCGGTCGTCTCCCAGACCCACTACGGTGAGTCCTGAGCAGTGGTTCTAGCTCGTCCTCAGCCCATTTAGGAGGCGCACGCTATTTACTCCGTGGCACTGAGTGGGTCCCAGGGGGCTATTTCCTCCACTGTGTAAACCCACGCTTAGCGAAGTTCAGCACACAGAGATTACGCACTCAGCCAGCTGAAGTGATTCTCTGCTGCTGTTCGGTCGACGGCGAAAATCACACACCCCGCTCTGTAATGTAAACGAATTTTTTCACCTGATAGATCATAACAGCTCTCCAGAGTTGTTAAGGCCTAAACAGTCCATTGAGAGCTTGTGCAAGTGGGGCTGGGGAGGGCGGGGGGAAGGGAGGGGGAGAAGGGGAGTCCCATCCTGTCACTCCCCAGAGAGAGAGCCGGCGTGACGGAGGCGTGCAGGCACGCTTGCCGGGGCTCCGCACTGACTGCTCTGTATGCCACGGGCTCGTAAATGACACGGCTCCTTTTCTGGGCGTAGTTTTCAGGCAAGGGGTTTCTGTTTCACTTCAAGTACCCAATCTATCCATGTAAAATCATTGATTTTCTTCCTTGAAGATTTTAAAATTCTTTGTAAGTATAGTTGTATCCAACACCGCTATGAATTAGCCAGCGGGTGAGAGCAAGTGGCTGGCCTGCTCCGGGAGCACCAGCCGACCCGGCGCCCTGGGCCTCACACCCAACTCCCTCTCTGCCCTGTTAGACTGTGGGCAAGTATACAGAGCACAAAACGCCACGTCAACCCTTTTCTCAGCGTGCGGTCCGGTGGCATCCAGCACATTCACACTGTTGGGCAGCCACCCCCACCAGCCGTCCCCAGAACTTCCATCTTCCCAGACTGCAGCTGTCCTCCTCAAACACTAACTGCCGCTGTTCCCCGGCCCTGGCCCCTGGAGACCCCCATCCTGCTTTCTGTCTGCATGAACTTACCTGTTCCGGGCACCGTCTGTGAGTGGAATGGCATGACAGTTGTCCTGTCGGGACCAGCACCTTTCACGGAGCACGATGCCCTCAAGGTCCACCCATGCTGCAGCAGGTGGCAGTTCCTTCCTTTGTGAGGCTGCGTCACATCCCCTTGGGAGGACGGACCGTACTTTGCTTACCCATTCATCTGTCCACGGGCACTCGGAGTGCTCCCGCCTTGTGTTGTGAGTGGATCTGCTATGAATGGATGTGAATGAGTATCTGGGTGTTTACCCAGAAATGGGATTGCTGGGTCCCGTGGTAATTCTATGTTTAATATTCTGAGCACCTGCCATACTTAACTCCTTCTTCTTCTTTCTCGGTGAAAGGCTTCATTTTTATGTAAATTCCTAGCTTTCTTCAAGTCTCACTTCCTTGGTGACAATTCTGTGGCTGTGTCCATGCAAAGCCTCTTATTTGAGGACTTCCCCCCACGTCCAACAAAGTCCGACAACGTCCAACGCTCCAGGTTTCCGAAAGCTCTGAGGAGTACTTCTCGGGGTCACTAGATGGCGCTGGAGAGTAGTTTGGGTTTTTATTTTTGTTTTTTTTTCCCCCCTCCAGGGGAAAGCCCTCTTTGTTTTCTTCCAGGCTGAGGCAGAGACTCCTCCTGCCAGGGTGGGGCTGCTTTTCGGTGTTGCCTGCCTTGGGTCACATTGCCTGGAAAGTTGTCGATGTCCTTGAGTTCCTACTGTCTTTTGTCAGAGAAGCGCATGCCACCCTTTAAAAGGGGTAGTGGTGTTGGGGAAACATGGGCCTGTTTGAAAGAACATCAGACGGGATGTCAGAAAACCCTACATTTTAACCCTAGTTCCATCAGGAACTCTGTGTGACCAGAGCCCGTCCTCTGGGCTCCTCCGGCCTCGGTTTCCCTACCTGTGAAGTCCAAGGGTAGCATTGGCAGCGGTTCACAATCCTGGAAGTGCGGAGGACCCCTCAAAGCTCGAGAAGCACTCAGTGAAGCTCCCAGGTGCTTCTGGTGCAGTGTGGCGAGGGCCCGGGGAAGCTGGTCCCCGAGATCCTTTGTAGCTGTCACTGGCTGGGTGACCTGGAGCAAGGAACCCTTCAGGCCCCAGTCTTCCGCCTGATCAGACAGGAGTAATAACAGCGCCTGTCCTCACACAGGGCGTGAGTCTGAAGGATGGGAAAGCAGCACCCGGAAGGCACTGACCCCAGCACCTGGGCTTGAGGCAGGAGCTGCACTCACGCCACTGGCCACTCCCACAGCACAGACCGGCCTTGCAAGGTCCCCTGCCACCCTGGGATTCTCCTCCTGAGCTTCCAAATCTGTGGGACTAACTCAGATTAGCGGGACTGGGTAGGTCTGGCTCAAGCCCGTGGAAACAGCCCCTAGCACTTCTGTCACTAGGTGCTCAATACGTGTTTGATTTACCAGCTCATCTAATTCAGGAAAACTCCTAGAAGAAAGTGACACAGAGCTCAGTCTTGAATGCCACCCAGGAGCTAACAAGACAAGGAAGGGTGAAGACCCTCCTCCCTGGCAGTGGAAGCAGTGGGCAGCTGGTGGGGGGCGGCATGGAGCTCTGGGGGCTGGCTGACTGTGCTAGGGCTGGCCGCTCCCTCACGTGCAGAGCCCTCCTGGGACAGGAGCAGGTGGACACGTTCCCTGGCTGGGGAGTTGCAGGAGGTGGACCCTGAGGTCCATCAGGCAGAATCGGAGGGCTGGGCTGTTGCTGATGAGACTTTGGAGAGTAGAGAGGGTTGCATGGGAGAGTTTGGGGTGTGGGGTGCTTGCTGGGCCACCAGGGAACTGTCAGGCAGGCTGAAGAGGTTGGGAATCTGGAGTCGAGGTGGACAGTGGAATATAAAGTCAAGGGACAGGGACATCCCACTGGCTCTGGCAGTGGGAGGCATGGGTGACTTTAGCCCCTGCAGCCCTGTGGGTGGTCCAGGTGGGAGCTGGCGGGCAGTGGGGGTGGGGTGGGGGGTAGAGGCCAGTGACCTGTGTTAGTCAGCTCAGCCACCATCACAAAGTACCACAGCCTGGGGCTTCAGTAAGACCGGGCTTCTCACAGTCCTGGAGGCTGGAAGTGTGAAAACGGGGTACCAGTGTGGACCAGTTCTGGTGAGGACCCCATCGTGCTGTGTCCTCAGATGGCCGGGGGTGGGGTTGGAGGGTGAGGGAGAGTAAGAGCTAACCCTGTCCGATAAGGGTCCCAACCTTATGACCCCGTCCAACCTAATCTACTTCCTCAGAGGTCCCCTCTGCACATACAGTCGTACTGGGGGGCTCGGGCTTCAACACATGGATGTGAGGACACCAACATTCCCTAATGCCCCCACACATGCCCACGCAAGGCTCCCATTCAACACCCCCGCCCATGTCTTCAGGCTCCTGTTTCCAGCCTGATGGAACCACCTACCCATGTAGACTGTAGAGCACCCCGCAGACTCACCTGCCCCTCACTTCTGGAATGCCCCCTCCCCCCTCTGTCTGTCCCCCTCCCACCCCTGTGTCAGGCCCACCCAGACACCTGCCCTTGGTGAGCTCCCTCCCCACCCCCCACCTTCCTTTTCCTTGCTTTTCGTTAAAACCGTTGACACCAAGCTCATCAAATTACGCGCATTCAGTATGTGCAGTTTGGGGAATATCAGTTGCACCTCCCAAACCTGCCAAAACCTGCGTCGATGCCTCTTGTTTGCGTTTTCCCCTCTCCATTAGCCGCTCCGGCTCTATACGTTTTTTATAGTTACCTATCAGGGTATAATTTATGTCCAGTAAGCTGCACCCATGTAAATCACACAATTTGGTGAGTTTTGACAGATATTTGTGCTTGTGAGACCGCTGCTGCGGCAGACACAGGACATACTCATCTGCCCAGATGTCCTGGTTTCTCCTCGCTCGCCCCTAGGCCTCCCCCCTACCCCCAACCTGGACTTCCCTCAGTCACAGACATTCGGTGGCACTTCCTGGAGCTGTGTCTAGACAGGCTCAGGCCATGAGAACTCTCCCGTGTGGGCTCCACTTAGCACAGGGATTTTGCAATTTGTGCTCTTGTGTGTATCAGTAATTCTTTAATTTCTGTGGATTATTCCATGTATGGACATACATCATCTGTGAGGTCCCCAGCATCTGAGGGGTCCCCAGCAAGTCTTGCCTAGGCTAGCGCAGCGCCTTCTGGCTGGTCTCCTGAGCACCCCACCCCTCTGCCCACCCATATTCTAGAAGCAACTTTCTTAACAGCGAATTCTCTTTATGTACGGAACAAACAACCGTGTGCTCATCTGCAGGGCACAGGCCGCCCTCCAGTGTGGCTCATCCTGTCATGCCCGGCCCTACCTGGCAGAATGTGGGGTGGGGAGACCAGGGCACTAGGCTGGTCTCAGCGAGCTGAGTGTCTCAGTCAGCCACCGCTAACAAACCCCAAACTCAAATGGCTCACAACGGCTGGCTTTTTCCTCACGTGTCTACAGCTCAGCTCGGTGGTTCCTCTGTGATTGGCCAGTCCCCTCCTGCGTGAGCAGGCCACTTTGCCCACCTTGTGTGGACTCTCTCCTGCCACTGGGGCCTCGGCTGGACAACCCGGCCAACTGCTCTGTGTGCTCTCTCGTTCCCCAGCCGGCCAGGCCCGGCTTGTTCCCAGGGTGGCAGGGTTGGCTTCCCCAGGCTCGGTACAGCAGCACGTACTATTGGCCAAAGACACCACATACTGCCCCCCGCCCCCAGATCCCAGAGGGGAGCAGCAACACCACCAAGAAGCGTGTGGGTGCAGAGCCAGGCGTTTCTGCCAAACACCCCACCCAGTTTGCTGAGGAGGGGGTCTGCCATTTCTTCCCTGTCTGATTCTTTGCAAAGCTACTGGTAAGAGTTATAGAGGCAAATACCAGGGGGCCCACAAGTGAACTCCTAGAGCAAAGCTGATCCTCCTTCTGGGGGGAAGTGTCGACCGCCTTTACTGGGAGGCGGGAGAGCCCGGCTCACAGCACCCATGTACCAGGCATGCGCTCAGCCTCTTAGCCTGAAGCCGCCCACACTCCTGACCTGCGGGTGGGCTGGGAAGGGACATTGGTGCCCACATGACTAATACTTTCTAAATCCTCCGTGTGACAATTATAGGGAACAAAGAGCAAGACATGGTTTCTGCAGCTTTGGGAGCGTTGCTCTGGGTATCTGCACGCCCTCGCTCACTGTCTCAGCTCTCACATGCCAGGCAGGCCGGCCCCTGATAACAGTGTTTCCTGTACGCCTCTGCCACCTCGTGATGTGATGTCAGTGTTCACTCTGAGGCTCAGAGAGGCCATGGCGCTTGTCCCAAGTTCCTCAGCTTGCACGCGGCCAGCCTGGGCTGGAGCTCGTGTTTGACCCCGAAGCCTGGTCCTGTGAGCGCCACACGGTTCCCAGATGGAAGGCGTTTGGTCTTGCAGCGGCAGCTGGGAAGGGTTTGTCCGCGTGCTCAGGATGGACCACATCAGTGAGCCCAGTAGGACTGGGCACCTGCCTACCACGTGGCCAGTTAGATTTCAGGCACCAGGGAGAGCAAGCTCTCAGCACAGGACGTGCTTTCGAGGCTGACGTTCGACTTGGGGGAAGAAAGTAGATACTTGGACGAACAAGATCAATGCGGACACTGATCTCTGCCGTAAAGGAAGGAAACCGGGTCTGGGGCAGGGTGCTGCTGGGCTGGCGCAGCCGGAGACTACAGCCTCTCTGCGGAGGATGGGTGAGCAGAGGTCTGAGCAATGACCTTGAGGCAGAGGTCAGCAGAGGATGGTGTTGAGCAGTGAGAAGTGTGCAGAGCAGGGCCAGGCCCTCCCGTGCCCCCTGCCTCCTGCTGCTCCCTCGTGGTCCTGTTTGCCTGCTCCCTGCATGCCCATCTTCGTGAATGGCACCTCCACCTACCAGGAAGCACCAGGTGAAACCAGGGCACCATCCTGCATCCTCTTTGTCCCTCATCCCTGAAATCGAAGCCACTGTGTCTTGCAGACTCTGTGTCCACTCTGACTCCTGGCTCCATCCACTTCTCCCCAGCTCCTCGCCACCATCTGTGCCCAAACTACCCCACCTCTTGCCCATGCCTTCAGGCCTGTGTCCTGGCTCAGCCGGGCCCTGCCCAGGTGCTCTTTGAAGCCTCCATGGAGGCCCTTGAACTCAGGGCTGGGGCCACTGCATGCACTGTTGGTCCTGTGGCCTCGACTTGACATGTGTAAGACCCAGGGTTGGACGGGGTCTCCCAGGAGCTAATTAAGGGTAAGGACAGCTATCTCAGGGCAGGAGGAGGGGACAGGGACAGGGGCTTCCTTGGAGTTGGGACTCTTCCAGCTTCCCTCCAAGCCTGCCATAGACACCTCAGATGCCTCATCATACTCTTTCCTCGGCAGGAAAGGACAATGCAGAGATGGTTAAGCCCGCCCATGTGAGGGGAAGCAAATACAATGCCACACTGGGCTCTCACACAAGCTGGAGCCCCTGAGGGAGGAGTAGCATGACGAGATGGCCGTGAGGGCTGGACGCAGGCAACTCCCCAGGGCCCACTCTGAGCTTCTCGTCCTGGGATAGGGGTGACGCTATGAGGAGGGATGCTGAGCCTAAGGGTCAGGAAGGTTGTTCTCAAGGACGCTCTGCTGCACTGGACACAACCTGGCTGAGCTGCTCCCCAGTGCCAGAGCTCCAACACCCTCTGCCTCTAGCCCACTGCTGGACTCCAAGGTCTGTGACCTCCTGGAATGGAGAGTGAGGAGACCACACTGTTGGGTGAGCTGCTGAAGCCACATCCAACTGCAAGCTCACTTTCATCATCAGTATCCTGTGGCCGTCCTTCTGTCCCACCCGGTGTCCTGTCCAGTACAATGCCCTTTGGCCCAGCTTCTCATCCCGCTGTATCCCTGGGCACAGCAGTGAGGCGGTGAGGCTGGGGGGTGGGTAGGACAGGGACTCCATGTCCTGGCCCTTGTCCACTTCCCTCCGACAGGGCCCCGCACAATGGAACCCTGCCCACCAGGCAGTGGCGGTCAAGGCAGGGGCCCCACCTGCAGTGCTCTGCCTGACACGTCCGCCCAGAGCCCTTCTCACTCCGGTGGTGACAGGGTGGGGGCGCAGGGTTGGGGCGGGCGTGTGGAAGAGCGCGCCTCTCCCAGATAACGCGTGTGGAAGGGCTAGGAGTGCTCAGAGTTGGGCAATGAGCTGTGAAGCTGTGTTCACTTCCTCCATAGCGGTCTGTGCTGCGGGCTGGGGACACTTGCAGTGCTGGGGCTGGGGGACCTTAAGAGGCACTGAGAACACCACCCATAACGCTTTAGTCGCTTCCGCGGCAGGTGGCAGGGTGACACGCTAGGACTTTGTTCCTTGAATCTGCCTACGTGAGGTCGAGAGTGTAGAATTGCATCCAAAATAAAAACAAGTGCTTAGAGTGGGGGCCTGAGGGCTCTCTCACAACTGCACACCTGAACCTTGGGGTTCGGATTCTGAGCATCTATTTTGAAGGCCCAGGAACTGGTCTCTGCTATTTCCAGTTCTAGAGAAGGTTCCAGATAGGAAAGGAGCTGAAAATGGATCTCCAAAGAGGTCAGGGGTCACTGTGGGGTTGGCCATGGCATGAGCCTGGGCTTTTGTGTTTAAATTGGGAGGAGCTGTTCCAGCTCCCTCCTAGGGCCCTGGGGTTGGGGGGGGACCAGGGCTTGCCACTCACTCTTCAGCATAGAGGGGGGTCAACACCCTGGGGGGCGGGGAGGGTTGACAAGCAACACGGACAATGAGAGGAAGGCCCTTGTTGGCTGCTAAGCCGCCCACAGTGACTAAGAAGGATGCGTGAAAATAGCAGCTGAAAATGTCACCACCTACCTCCCAAACTTTCCAAGGAAACAACACAACATTGGCCCAGCGTGAGGCAGTCTGCCAGCCAAACACAGGCACCGCGGTGAGCTTGCGGGCAGAGCCGGGCTGCCCAGGGTGTACACGCCCGCTCAAGCATCTAGGTTCGAGGTCCACAGACAGACCCCCTGAGGGGGTTTGCAGCCCAGGCACTTCCGCTGGGCCAGCCCCTCCCTCCCACACCAGGGGTGGCACGATTGGGTGGTGACGTGGCCGGTCAGCCATACAAGGAGAGCAGGCCTCCTGCCGCCCTTCTTCCTCGGCTCCTTTGTGAGGAGGAGCTGGGTCCACCCAGGCTGCTGCCCCAGAGACCAAGTGAACAGCGGCCCCCAGTTAACAGGGCGGCACCCCTGGGTCAGAGACTGTGACCTGCGTGCTGTGGGTGGAAGACACCCTCCGCACGTGGGAGACTCAGTGGGAAAAAACAATATGAAATATCTCGATTATCTCGATAACCTCAATATTGATTACATGTCAAAATGATGATATTTTGGAAATATTTGATTAAATACGTGAGAAGCTGTCCCAAAATGGCTGAAGCCCAGCAACCTCAGAGCTGTGGGCATAGTCCACGGGTGCCAGGCCCGCCCTGAGACAGCAGAGAATGTTCTAGATCTTGGGTGCAGGACACAAGGGTACGTGCCTCTGTCAGAACCATATGCTTCAGCTCTGTGGCTTCACGGCGTGCTGGTACTTGCACGGAAAAGATAAAAGCACTGGGGACCGTCCCCTCCGGGTAAATGTGTCCCAAGATGGGGAGTCTACTACTAGGTTGGAGGCAATTCCTTACACAGCTGTAGAAACTAACACGACTGCACGTCCCTTACACACGAGGGACTGACACTCATACATGCCCACAGAGGCACTAAAACCCTGGGAGGGTGCCGGAGACCAGCCCCTGGGCACCTACCATGGTTTGGGGGGGGCGAGGTGTGGGCAAGTGTCTGCCTCTCTGCTCTGCTGTCTTTAAAGAGCGTCAGAGCCAAAACCTACTCCAAGGCACACACCTTTGCACCAGAACAAGGTGGCTCTGGCAGCTGAGTTCCCGAGGCTGTATGTTTGCACCATCCGTGAAATAGCCCCTTGAACCCTTACCTCACCCCTGCGAGGCCGGGGCTATGATCACCTGCCATGGACAGACAGCGAAAGTGAGGCCCGTGCAGTTCCATATGCAGCACCCCAGAACACCTCTCCTCGCAGAGCCGGGGTTGGGAGCAGCAGAGGCAGGAGGACCCGGCTGCTGGGGAGGAGGCGGAGGGCAGCTAGCTCCCAGGTGCGGATGGCAGCCGGGGCAGGCTCACCTGTGAGGCCGTGGGTGCCAGGACCCCCGGTCAGACCTGTACCGACTGCCACCTTGACAGCCTGTTGTGAACTGTCAGGGGTCAGACGGCGTGAGACACCCCTTCACCTCCTGTGTGCCCTTCATCATTTCCGTCGCCTTGCAGCTACTGTCTCCTTCATTCATTCCTGAATCTCCTTCGTTAAAAACACCGAGGAAAAAAACCACCTTTGATTTCTTTTTAATTGTCCTTTCAAAAGGATTTCTAACCGTGGTGTTTTACAGACGAGTCAGACTCCGTCAGCAGGTGCTTTGAGTGTCTTCATTTCACCGTACTGTCCTGGAGGTCGGTGGGCTCCTCTCAGGCGTGTAAATCAGCCACAGAACCTCGGCACTGCCCTCAGCGCCTGGGGCGGGGAACGACAGTCAGCAGCTTCTGTCTTCCTTAATTTTGTTCTTCTGTCCCTTCGTCTGGATTTCCCCCAAAGGGGGGACAGCCCTCCAAAGAGTTTCTCCAGGAGCTGAGGGGACCTGTGTCTCTGCTAGTTCATGCTCGTGCGGGACGGACCCATGGAAGACCTCCACTGTCTGCACGTCCACTCACCGCGAAGCCTCCTTATGTTGCCCCTGCCCTTCAGTGTGTTTTCTTTTTGCATTCTTTAGTTTTTAATTTTTATGTTTTTAGTTATTTAATTCTAGTTTTCCAGTGTGGTTTTAATCCCTCTTCCTTCTCTCTCCCCTGGCACCCCGTGGAGCGTGTTCACTAATGATGGAAAGAAACAGCAGGACCGAGGGGTCAAGAGCCTGGAGACACCACAACTGGGCTTGTTAGCTGTGTGTCCTTGGGTAGTTACTAACCCTCTCTGGTGCTTGGGTTTCTCGCCGTCAGTGGGGTCGTTCCACACGTGCAGGTGGCCGGGGCAGAGGAAACCTCACATAAGACGGACCCTGTCGTGACGGCTGTGCAGAATCCTTCTCCAGCACCGGGCACACACAGGGACTGGAGGCTGGGCCCACCACCCCCATGGGATGCTGGGGTGGCCCACGGGTCACCATGAGACTTTCCACACGGCAGCGAGCAGGTGGGAGTGGCCAGGCACACGGCAGCTCTGAGGTCAAGTCCTAGCAGACCGATCGCCTGGAATCCTTTCTCTGCAGATATCTGTGCCCCGTCAGTAGCTAGGGTCTGCCGAAGAAAGCCCAGGTGTCCCAACTGTCACGGCGGCAGGTGACTGCCAAGGTGAAGGTCAGAGGGGTGGCAGAGAAAAGGCTGTTGGCCCTTACACCTCTTGGTTGTGTGTTTAAGATGCAGTGGGAAACTCAGGACGAGATGAGAGACATTCGCCCACACGGCGTGCGTGTGCACTCACAAACCCTTCCACGTGCTCGCTGTGTAAGTCCATGTAGGTCTCCACACGGAAGTCCTGGGAGCAAGGCCGTAAATGGACTAATCCAGGCTCTTGGCTGGGTGATGGCGTTGCACGTTTGAACATTTGTAGACTGGTTGGCCCACCCGGCCCAGAGAACTTCCTCCTGGTGATAGATGGTCCCCAGGCTCCCGGAGTTCTGCAGCTCCACTCCCTGGGTCTGGCGGGTTGGTCCATCAGGGTGACCCCTCACCCCAGGCTACCTCCCTTCCTCCAGGTCTGTGAGGATCAATAATATGCAGGGACTGGTCCCCACTGTCCCTTTGCTCCCCAGACCTGGGCAGATACAGAAAGGTGGGGATATGCCATGGAGCAAGTGATCTGTGCCCTGGGCCTTGAAGGACAGGTGTGGGCTGGCTGGGCAGGAGGAGAGGAAAGAGGAATGGGCAGCGTGGGTGTCAGGCCAGAAGGCACAAAGACCTGGCAACTTAGGGAGGAGGGTAGGGGAAAGCCAGTGAGGCATGTTAGGGAGCCCGGAGGGAGGCTGGAGAGGGGCAGAAAGCCAGATGCCCCATGCAGTGGGCTCCGCAGAGGGCAGCGTCCGACATCTCCCACGTGGCCACCTGAGGCCCTTTGCAACCTGAGCCACTGAGTGGCTCCCCTGCCACACAGTGAGGTCAGAGCTCCAGGGGCCCCCAAGCCCACCTGCCTCTCACGCATCTGGAAGGTTGGAGGAGGCCTGTTGTCTCCTTGCCTGTTACGCTGACCGCGCTGCCCGTCCTCTGCCCCCTCTCTGGGGGACCTGGCAGCCAGAGGCCCCTGGGGTGTCTTCTCTTTCTGGAAGCCGAGAGAACAAATGTGTGCTGTGGGCTTCAGTGTGTTTCCTAAAACCCATAACCATGTTATTTAAAAACCAATTTCATTTTCTTTGAAACACGGCAAAGTCACTGCTCTTCATTCAAGGACTCTGGCATCTGAGGTGTGACGGGTGGCGGTGAGAGGAAGGACAGCTAAAGGGCCATTCCCACGACTGAGACCTACCAGGAGACACCTGGGGAGGCACGTCTGGGGGTGCTGGGGGTGCTGAACTTCAGGTTAGGGTCGGAGCAGGAGGGTGCAGCACACAGGCTCTGCAGTTCCCTGGGATTTGCTCCCGAAACCCCACGCCTCCAACCTGGCAAATACTCCCCGAGGCTCTTCTCATACTTCCTCCGCAGGTTCCCAGGACAGAGTCTGGGTGACAGCCAGGTGTGTGGAGCGACCTGACGTGCAGAATCCTTGGATCCTACACTCGGGGGCCAGATCCAGCCTGTCACTCGCCTGTTTGAAAAGCAGCCCCTTAGCAGGGCCTCCATGCCTGTTCATTCCTCTGAGCACCCTCTGCTCTCTGAGCACGCCTCTCCCCCGACCCTCTGGGCACACCGGGAGGCTGTCACCTACAGGGCTGTCCACTGCCAGGGTGTCCCCTTCTCTGTAGCCCCGTGCCCCCCCCATGCCCCACCGCCCAGAACCTCCTTCCTTGCTGAACCCTCCTCTCAGGTTCTCTCGAGGCCTTTCCGTCCTTTGGCTGCGAACTGTCTCCCCAACTCCTCATATTTCAAATCGCAGGTGGAACAGCACAACCCTGGGATCACTTCTGCTCCCTGGATGATGCTGAGGCCCCAGTCCAGGGGCAGCAGACAGACAGCAAGAGCCCCGTGACTGGGCTTCAGGGGTCTCCCCGCCTCTGTCATTCCCAGTGAGGCTCCTATTCAAGCATATCAAAGCTGTGAAGTACATTGATGTCTTTCCCCCACACCACTGGCTTTGCAGGTGAAGACACCCACCCTCGGAGGGGAGGTGAGGACAGGTGCAGGATTCTGGGGAGGGGGGCAGGATGAGTGAGGAGAGGGGGCTGTCTGTGCTCCTGGGTGGGGGCAGGAACAGGTAGGGGCAGGCGATGGCCAGCTGGGGACAGGCTAGACCCAGGCGGCCAGGGACCCACGTGCAAGGGACAGCAGGGAAAAGGCACTGCCTGGCCGGGGGACAGATAGCTGTCGGGCTGAGAGAGCAGCTGGCCTGGGTAACCTTCTGACAGCTCCTGCCACCACGGACATCCCTTCTGGCCACCTGCTGGTCACATGTTACAGGTGTTTACAGCCCTTCCGACAGGTGGATCCATTGCAGACTGGCTCCTGTGCCTGCTGGACTTCCCTTCGGCCAGAAATCGAAGAACAGAAGCCGCAGCAGTCAGGTGGGCAGCCAGGTGGGGAGGGAAGGGAGATGGAGCAAAGGCCCACCCCCTGCCCCCTGGCTTTTTTCCTTCCCTAGCTCCGCAGACCTTCCGGAGAACAACCCCCCCCCTGCCCCCCGCCCCAACTGAGAGCCTCACTGCTGTGTTCCGCTGACTAGAGGGCCCCTCCTCCCCCAGGGTCCCTGTGCTCAGGGTCACACTGGCTGTGAGGCAGGGGGCAGCACAGGAAGAGCTCTGAGGCTGGGCTTCTGCTGCTGCTGACCAGCGCTAGCGTCCTGGTTGCCAGGCAACACCTTCTGACACTTAGATAGCAGCTAGGAATGAGCGGCCAGAGGGGAAATAAAGGCAGGGGCCTCACCACTGCAAACTAACAAAGAACTTATCGCAGGAGGCTGGAAGCAAAGGCAGGCACGCCTCACCTGTGACCTGGGCGTCCTGAGCCTGGTCAGACGAGGCTGCCGGGCATTCCGAACAACACAACGAGCAAACTATGACAGTGCGGGGTGTGGGGGGCTCCTTGAGAGTCTGTGTGTGTCGCCCCCACCGGCT
>VMDR010001941.1:0-105876 GCA_007922815.1 Macrotus californicus
TATTGAGTGACTGTGGAGGCCATGTTGTTAGACGAGCCCCCAATGCCCCGGCACCCCCCGCACACGGCCGGCAGGGGGAATTCGCAGCCACAACACAGAGGCCGGGTTCACCTGAAGCCTCGGGACCTGTGAAATCCAGGCTTGTCCTGGCAGCCGTGGATAGCCCCCCTCCCTGGCCTGCTCGCCTGTTCCCTGTCACCCCACCAGGATATGCCACTGTCCTCTGCCCCTGTCACTCCTACTAGGAGGTGCCTGACGCTGCCTCGCCATGCAGTGACCACCTGAAATATCTGTCGCCTGCACCATTTCTGGGCCCTTGCAGAGCCATTTATTATAAAAGCCCCTCTGAGGGGGCCGTGGGCTGAGGACCCCCGGGTGACAGGCACGATTTCATGAAGGAGCTAATTAAGAATCTCGCAGACCTCACAACAGCGAGTGGCTCTGAGGGATTAAGATGGACATTTTCTAGGATTTCAGAAACCCACGAAGGCCACAAAACCCAAGGCACCGACGCCAAATAAAGTCGAGTTTTTGTGGACAAGGACGCCACGGGGCGATGCGAAAGAACAGAACATGGCATCTGCGTAAAAGGCTGCGTCCATGTGGCCAAGCACTTTGAGAGCCAATACGCTTCCCAAGAATTCTGTCTCTTCTCAGCAAGCTGGGCCTCTTTCGGTTTTTACTTTGTTCCATGTGGACCCATCAGCTACTCTACAGCTGCCGAAAACCGAGGCCTGGCCCTGCGGTCCCAGGGACGGCAGGGTGCCGCACAGGCGCAGGTGAGACGCAGGCCCCCCGTCCCTGGTCCCTCTGGCAGCGCCCCGGCAGGCAGCCCTTCCTGGTCCTGCACCACGTGGCGACACCTGGCTCTAGTCTGTGTGCGTGATCCTAAGCCTTATTCTTTTCGGAAATCCCACGGCCGCCAACTTACCTGAACACAGGTGCCCTGTACAAAAAGAAACCTTCGCGGTCGCATGCACATCAGCAATCAGTTTGATGAGGGCAGACTTGTTCAAATAGGACCGAGGAGAGAGGTCGTGTGGCCTTTTGAATGGGGGGAGAAGCAAGAACTGGACCCGTCAACAGAGGCTCTCGCCACCTGAGTTCACGGGTCCTTCTCAGAACCCACACTCAGCGCAACGCTGCGCCGGTGGCAGCTCGGTAGGCTGCAGTGCTTCCTAGAAAGCGGGCGTGTTCCTTCCCATTATCAACTCATTACCGAAGTTGAAGGTACTGACCGTCCCACACACGGGGTGTGTGTGACAGTGTCGTTGGAAACACTGACTGACTCATCGTGCATTCGGGATCGGGTAACAATGGGCGCTTTTTCACCTCTCTCCTCGCCCCAGACTGAATCATTAAGAGACGTTTAGTGGGGGCTCATGTTCAGGTTCTGTGGGCAGAACTCCGCGAGTCAAAACGCTCACGAACTCCCCTGGGGCTTTCACAAATGCCTCTGCGGTGCGATTTGGGATTTTCGCGTTAAGTGAGTACAACAGAGCCACACTCCCTTAATTGTCACCGCTCTGTCACAGATGAGTTACCTAACACCCTTCCCTCATGACAACCCCCGGGGAGTGCCTGCGTAAAGGCGCTCCGACCCTCCCCTCGGGGAAGGCGCGCGCCTCCCGTGCCCTGCTGTCTGTCGGAGAGCAGGGCAGCCTGTCTCCACGGGGCACCTAAGGGTGGGCATCCTGCAAACCCCACACTGTGTTTTCGTGTCGTTCCCTACCTTGTTCTCGGAGGCCTCGTCTTCCACTCCCGGGGCTGGCCTGCTTCATTCTCCAGCTGGCTGTTGGGAAGGAAACTAAAGACAAACTTTTTCTTTTTCTTTTGCATGTGTAATAACAAACAAAATGTGCGTTCGGGTCCCCAGGCTCCACCCCAGGACTGAGCTGATTCATAGAGAGGGTCTAATAAAGAGGTGGCGGGGGGGCCGGGGGGCAGGTGGCACTTTTTCAGGACAAGTCAGAAAGGCTCCCTCATCCTCTCTCCACCATGTCACTCAAACAATCATCAATTTGGCAAGGTGTCCTCTGTCCTCTGCGTGGTCGGCCTTAGTTGACAGAGTGTACCAGGAGTGAACCCCGAAAGTGAGAGGTAGGGAGAACTCTCACCCAGGCTTTTGGAGCCCATGAGTCGGGGGGGTCCAGAAAATGAAAACCAAAAACCTCACTGGAAGCAAAGAAGTCAAAAAGGAGTTGAAATTTCTCAAAGCAAGGCTTCCCATTGTGCTGTGCTGGGAACACCGTTCGAGGGGAGCTGGCCTTCTCGTCTCTGGCCTTCTCTTTAGAGGAATTTGGGAAAATCGGCATCTCCTCCGCGTCCCCCTCCAAACGCCACTCCCCTGGTCAGTGGCCGGCCGGCCGGGCAGCTGTAACCAAGGCTTCTCCCTCATCTTCCTCCCTTTCCTAAAGCCCATGAGGCCTTGCAGGACAACGGAGGGGCGCACCCGCTTCTCTCTCCCTCCCCCCAAAACCAGAATGTCTGCCTGGGGTGACCACAGGCCACACTAGGACTCTGGGGGGACAAGGACCCTGTTGACCTCATCCAGTGAACTCTGGTGAGATGGGTGTCAGCAGGGCCCGAGTCTCCGAGTTCCTATTGGCGGGGCCACCAGGACCAAAGAAGGTCGATTAGACTGACCGAAGGTTTGATGACGGGGCGGGGGGGACCCTGTTGTATCCATTGGCCCTGTCCTTTGCTTTGGCCATTGCTACTCCTCCCAACAAATCTGGTTTTAGAACGGACAGCTGGCCTGTTAACTTCACGTTCCACCGGGAGCCTGGGAGGCACAAGGTGCATTCGGGACGAATGCCACTTTGCCACAGGTGAAAGGAACCAAGGAGCCTAGAGACCCATTGTCACTGGCCATTCACAGGCCTTCTGAAAGTCACACTATGCAGATGCCTTGGAACAGCCCCAGGCTGGCCGGGCAGGTGAGACGGCACTCGGTGGGGGAATCAACTCCAAGAAAAAGAGGTGTGACTGAGTATGGGGGATTTCCAGTCTAGTCAATTAGGTTATCTTCCTAAAAATGCATTTATTGTTTTGCTTAACACTGACCTTCCTGCATGAAAATCAAAGGTGATTTCTAAGAGTATGTACTGACTCTCACTAAGCAGGAATTTGCCCTGACTAAAAGGATGAAATACTTTTAAAAAAAATCACCATGAAGGGTACCGAGCAACAGTTATTTAAATAAGCTCCTGAGATCCAAGGCAGGCTTCTAAATAGTCTGTTACAGCAGAACACTGAACACGTAGGGGGCACTGCATGGAAACACCTGAATTTTAAAAGTCTTATTTTTTGTGGAAACCCGAGTTAGTAAGAAAGCTTTAGATCCTGAAGAAAACCGAGGGGGCATTTTAAAAGGACTCCAAAGAAAGCCTGAATCTGAAAGGGCAAAAAAAGCCCAAGCAACAAGCTAAGGCTGCAGTGCTGGCAGATGACCTAAAGCAAATGGTGGAAAGGGAATAGCAACGCTGGGCATCTCAGCAATGGGAGCTCACGCTTCCCGTACACTCAACGGTCACGTGCGGCCGGGCGTCGGCCAGGGCTTGGCTGTGACTCAGAAAGCAGAAGACTACTGGACATCCGTCATCTGACAAGGGATTTTAAGAACACAAAGTCCACGTACAATGATCATGCGTTACATTTAAATAATGCCACACAGCTTGGGACCACACTTTTGGGAGAAGCATGGATTTCTTCACTTACCTCACAAACATCTTTGAGCAGAGGTCCCTGACATGTGATCTCTGAGCTTTGGGTTTATTTGTCTATGAAATGGGGTCCCCTCATGTTTTTATTGCCCAAGGCTGTTTCAAGGGACAAATGGGGAAACGTGAAAGGCTTTTAAAAATACAGTAAGAATGTGCTATCATTAGGCAGAATCATTGCTATTACTGGTTCCTAATAACTCGAGGGTAGTTTGTGTATCCCTTTCTTTTGAGTCAGGAGCAAATACACAAAACAGCTTCCTACCAGTTTTTCATATATATATATATATGTAGTGGGGAAATCATAAACTTTAACCTACCTACATAGAAAAAAATGTTTTGTGAGAGAAATCTGGGGAAAATTGGATTTTAAAAGAGAGGAAAGAATTTTGGCCTTTGAGAAGCACGAGGTACTACTGGGAGACAGAAAAGGGAAAATGATAAAAGTCTCTTTTAACCCTAAGACTGCTGGGGCCTGACAAACCAGGCCCCTCCCACTGGCACCAAACAGCTCAGCGGAGGCATAGTCAGCACAGAAGAACGTGAGCATTGAGAAAGAAAAGGCGCAACAATGGATGCTGTGCATCACGACGGCAGCTGGTGGCATGAGGAAGCTACCACACGCCGCGCGGGGACTCGCCGCGTAAACAGTGTTGTGGCGCGATGGTCCTTAAGACACGCGGCATTTTTTGCACAAGTTTAGTGAGTGCGGCGGCTGCTAAGAAATTCTAATCCAGCAGTCCCTTTGCCTCTTAAAACACGAGCCAATCACCCCCAAGTTGGGTTTCCAGAACTGTCCAAGCCACTAAAAGCATTCAAAAGGGCGACAAGGTCATGGAAACCGTCCATTACGGGGTAGTGCTGAAGAAGAAAGAAGGCTTCTAACTCTTCAGATACTCTAGAATTTTAGTCATCCTAACAATTCCATCTATCTACCTAGTCTTTCCCCCTTTTAAGGTTCCCGGAATACAGCATCGGGGACGTAGTCAATAACACGTATGATGACACCTGGTTATTGGACTTGGGGTGGTCACCTTGTGAGGGGCGTAAACATCTAATCACTATGTTGTACACCTGAAGCTAATATAATACTATATGTCAGCTATAATTTTAGAAAACCCCTATAATGTTAAGCTGTTTGGGCAATAAAAACAAAAGGGGCATAGATACACAAACGCACACACACACTTTAAAGCGACAGATGAATCTGCAGGTCACAAATTCGGAGCCACAGTAAAGGATGGTCATTTGGTCTGTGTTTTTAGTAGTGGGCAGGTGGATATCTTGTTTCGTAGGCCAGGGCCAGGATGTCAGTAAGAAATCTTGTCCTGGGTAAGGCCCTCATCCTCCCTCCTCTCCCCTCCCCAGTGAGTAACTCAGACCCAGGTGAGGCACCTCGCTTAGCGCGTGGGCAAAACGAAACCTGGTCCGAAATGGCAAGCCTGGCTCTCTGAACTCAGATTCATGCTGCACGTGGCCTGAGGTTTGGTCTCCTGGACTACCACCCTGGGAACAGAGCCCAGGCAATGGCAACTTCCCTTTTATTAAAGTTAATGCTCCACCCCAGCCCCCTGGAACAAGGGAAACTTCTAAAGTTCTGAATGAACACTTGGTCCCAGACATGGCTTTCCCTGCAGGGTTGATGTTGCATAACCTTGGGTACAGGCTACCAGTATGGATATGATGGGATGGTGTTCCCCACTCTGCACCCCGCCCCTTAGAACAGAAGGCTCAAGATACGGAGCAAAGAAGACTTTGGTGGAGACCTGCTGGGAAAGGCACAAATGAGGCCACTGAGGCCCCAGCAGGCAAGGGACACTGCCCATTAGGGACCATGTACATGCTGTCATTGGGCTCTCCTGTCTTCACCAAACTGTGCCCCCCTTCCCAGCAGAGGCTGGCTTCCCAGAGCTGTGCTTGGGATATTGAAATGGGACTGTCATGGCAAAATCAGCTGTCTGCAGGAAAACCGTGGATTGTCATTTGAAGCTCTGTGGCTTCAGTGCAATTGGCACCTCTGAAATTTAAACCGCCTCCCCCCTGTAGGTTTTTGGTAAAATGATGACATCATTATCTCCCTGGGTGGGCGTAAATGACCATCACATTCAAAACTGCGATTTGTGAGAGACGCACATCACAGTAGCATAGAGTTACATTCACCATTACGTCATTAATGAAAACCATCACATATTATAAAGTATTTAACAGACACGTAGCAAAGCCTTAGAAATTGTGATCTTCAAACCCCTTGAAAAGTCTTAGAGATGAAAATAAAGAAATGGAGATTGTGGAGTTTCACTTTTGAAGTTTTCATTTAAGGCACACACAGACCATTGCTAATTACTGCTCTGGTTGACTGTGGCCCAAGGAGTCAACACCCCCAATTTGAGCTTAAGGAATCCTGGGGAGGCAAAAGGGGATGGAGATTGAGAGGGGCCAGGGAAGGACTTGAAGATAGGGAAGGGGGCTTGTTGGGAGGGGTGGCCTGGAAGGGGGAGGGGCCAGGCAGAGGGCCCCCAAAGGTACCCTTTTAATATGATCATTTAAACTCAAGGCCTTTTTGATTTTTTTTTACCCCCAACCCATCTGCAGAGGGTCTTACCTTTAAGCCTCTTTGCCCCCAGCTAAAGCTGCTTGAAAAGATTCACATGCAAACATTTACATTTTTCACAAGTCATAGTCAGTTTTACCACATTTTGTCCACACACTTAAAATACACTCAGAGCATTTTTTTAAAGTTTTATTTTAATTGCATTTCAAACACAAGCCGCCAGTTCACTCCCAAGTCACAACCCCTCTTTTAAACCAAGCCCCTCCTACTGCACTAGGGGTGAAAGTGTAAGTGATTGGCTTACCTCGGGCTCGTCCCTAGGAAAAAAAATTATTTCATATTTTTAAAGCACAGCCACGCCCACCCCCTGGAACCAGCCCCCTGTGGTTTGGATCCAGACTTGCCTACAGCAGGTTTGCGTGGTTGCCCCTCCCGCATCCCTCCACCCCCCCCCCCCCAACCGGGTGAGCCGGGTGTGTGCAGAATACCGAGCGTCTGCGTGCAGACCCTGGCGCCCCAGATACCTGAGTGTCTGGTTTTTCAACCGTAAAGGCGGGAGGGTTTGGCGAACGAATGAGAAGTGAGGAAACGCTTAGCGCAAAGGGAAAAAAGAGAGAAAGACATACAGAAACAAGGTTATGGAGGCCGGCGGGAGGCGGCCCTCTCTCCCCCCAGCCAGGGACCCGACACATTACCCAAGATGTCCCACCACCGCGTCTCCGCAGTTTCCGCGCCGCCCGCTGCAGAGTGCCAGCTCCCAGGTACCGCCAGAGTGTGCGGACGCGGAAAGTTTCTGCCCGCGCCATGGCGCACAACACAAGACAGCCAGCTCCCCGGTACAAGTACGCAGTCGGCGGGTAATTTGGGGGTGCCAGGGCTACACTTGAGCATGTCATGCACAGGCGGGCACAATATGGACACCAACACACACCAACGAGAAGCTGAGTCCAAGCAGCCGTGCCAGGCGAGGCGGGGGCGCACATTCCCCGACGACCCCAGCCCATCATGGCCCCAACCAGCTTAGCCGGGGGGAGCCCCGAGGCCCCTCCCCGGCAGTTCCTGGCTCACCTGAGGCCCCTGCCTTCCTGGCCGTCCCCCACCCCAGGACACGGGGTCGTCTTTTGGTCGCTGGCGCTGGTTTGTCCAGCTGGAAACGACCCTCAGTGTTGTACGGCACCACTTTGCTCCCTGGAGGGTATATACTTCGACCACCCAAGCCCCCCAGCAGCCCCCCGCCCACTCCCCAGGCAAAGTTGGGGCCCCTCACTGGAACTTGCTAGCAGGCTCTTCCGGCCTTTGCCCAGACACCCTCCTCCCGCCGCCAGGCCCCGAGCCCCACCGGAGAGCCCTTCCACCCTCTCCCGGGTCCCCGGCGGCCCTGCTCCCCATGGGCAGAGTCCGCCGCATTACCTAGAAGCAGCAGGCGGTGCGTGCACATGTAACCCATCTTCTCGTCCTGGAGCTGCTTGTCGATGAGCTTGCTGCGTTTCTTCTCCGCGCGCTTCTGAGCGCGCTGCTCCAGGGCTTCCTTGCGCATCTGTCTGCGCTTCTCCGCCAGAGGAATCTTCTTGACCTTGGGGCTGCGCGGGGCTCTGGGCTCGGCGCTCTCAGATCGGCCGAAGCAGCCCGCGAAAGCTTGCACGAGGAAGTTGCGGAGCAAGTTACGCTGCGGCTTTCGGCGGCGGCGATTTCGCCGGGGCTGGAAGCAGTGCGAGCATCCGAAGGTCCCATCGTCGGATTCATCGCTGCTGCTGACCGACCCTTCGTCGTAGTCGCGGCCGCGCTCGGACCTGCCCCGCCAGGCATACGCGCGCGGAGGCTGCGGAGTAGGCGGATCGGCAGCCTGGATCTCGGGGCTGGGGGGTCGGAAGGAATGGAGCTTGGGGCGGGCTCCAGAAGCAGGGGCTGCCCAGGCGACAGGCGCGGCTGAGGCTGCCCGGGCAGCAGGCATGGCTGGGGCGATTGGGGCGGCCCCAGTGGCCGTAACATTGGAGGCGGCAGCGGCTGCCCGGGCGGCAAGGATTGCCCGGGCGGCAGGGGCTGACCGCGCGGCAAGGATTGCCCGGGCGGCAGGGGCTGACCGCGCGGCAAGGGCTGCCCGTGCGGCAAAGGCTGCCCGGGCGGCAGACGCGGCAGACGCGGCTGGGGCTGCTGGGGCTGCCGGGGCTGTTGGGGTGTCTGGAGCGGCCCCGGCGTCTGGAGCGGCCCTGGCATCTGGAGCGGCCCCGGCGTCTGGAGGGGTCCCGGCATCTGGAGCTGCTCCGCAGTCTGGAGCGGTCCCGGCGTCTGGAGCGGCCCCGGCGTCTGGAGCGGTCTCGGTGTCTGGAGCGGCCCCGGAGTCTGGAGCGGCCCCGGCGTCTGGAGCGGCCCCGGCGGCAGGAGCGGCCCCGGCGGCGGGAGTTCCATCTCGCGGAGAGGGGACTTGGTGTCCCTCCGCGGCGGCGGCGGCTGAGTTGGCTGAGCTTCCTTCCATCTCGGCTGCTTCGCCCTCGACTGGGGGTCTCTCTCCCTCTGCTCGCTCTCTCTTAACTGGGGCTCTGGAGACCTCGATGGGCGGGCCATCAAGCGCGATTGGGGGGCTGTCCATGTTGACGGGAGCGTCGTGGACCCCAACGGGGGCGCTGCCGATCTCGAGCGGGGGTCCGGAGATCTCCATCGGGGGGCTGCCGCCCACGAAGTGTGGAATAGGTCTGACAGCCTCTCGAGATGCGCTGCTGATGGCGCCGGGGACCCAGAGGGGGGGCTCGTTCGTGGTGGGAGTGAGGAAGACCGCACTCGGCACCGCGACTGCCGAGCACTGGCCGCCGCTACAGTCGTCGGTTTGCTGGTTCGCTCCGAGGAGCCCAGGGGGTGGGCTGTCGTCCCCAAAGACTGCTCCATCCAACTCAAATGGCATAGCCTCCTCAGGGGGAGGGCTGCCTCCTCTGAAGCCTGCGTTTGCAAGTCTGAGGGTGTGGGGCTCCTCTGGGGGAGCGCTAGAGACCCCCACACCCTGGCCTCCTGGAGCGATGTCTGAGACCTGAAAGAGAGGCTGGCTGCAATCTCCCCGGGAAGGCTGCTCAGACTCATAGGGCATGGCTTCTTCGGGTGGAGGGCTGTAGCTTCCCAGGCCTGCTCTGGCCTCCTTGAGGGCTCCAGGCTCCACGAGCACCAGGTTGAAGGCCTGGAGCCCTGCATGGGCCACACTGGTGTCTCCAGGCTGCTCCAGGGTTGGCCAGAAGCTTCTCGAGCTGGGTTGCTCGACCTCGAAGGGCATGGCTTCCTCAGGAGGTGGGCTGTAGCCTCCATGAGCTCTGGCTTCCTCGATGCCTTTGCCAAGGCCCTGGAAGTTGGGCCTGGAGACCTCTGGAGGTCCATGGGCCTCGCCTTCAATCTCGATGGTGATGGGCTCGCTGTGAGGCGGTTGGGTCTCCATCTCTTCGGCTGGGCTAGGCCCAGCACTGGGGGCAGCTGCCCCTGGGGCTTCCAAAGGTGGTTGCTCCTCGGGCTGTTCCCCAAGTTCAAGGGGCATATCGCGTTGTCCTGACATATTATTGCCGTCGAGGCAGTTGCGCACGCCCATAACACGGTGGCGGACTCTTAAAATAAACTTGGGGCCCCGTAAGACGGAGCACCCAGCCAAACTAGGGTGAAGAAAATATTTTCCCCAAAATTCAAAGTACCAGCTAGAAAGTTCTCCAACCTCACTTGTCAATCCTTGTGAGGTCTCAGGGGTCGGTCAGGGCCTCAAGGCCTAGACTATGGCAAAACCAACTCTATTACTGCTGGTGGAGTCTTATCTCCTTCCTGGCCACTTTTTATGCCCTCAGGCTGCCCCTGGCGCCCCCCACCCACCCCCTTGGCCTGGCCTTGTTCCCTCCTCTCTCTCTCTCAGTCTCTCTCTCTCTGTCCTCCAGGCCAGCCCCGCCTGCTTGGATCTGAGGAGCGTGTCGATTCGGTCCGAAAATCGCTCGTAGTGCTCTCTCTCTGCCACCAGGGGACGCCGGCCTGGTGCCCAGGCAGCTGCGGGAGCCGGCTTCTGTCTCCGGAAGCCCTGGACTTTGGGTAAGGGGGCGATGAGCGCAGGCCTTGCAGGGACGTTTTAGCTCCTTCCACTCCTCTCCCTGACTGATTGGGAGCCTTGCTCCTCTCTTCTCCCCTGGCCAGAGAGAGAGAGCTCTCCTGCGTTGCGGGACACGTGATGCAAGACGTGGGCCCCGGGCAGCATGAGCGCAGGAACTGAAACCCTGCCTCCCAGACACAACTGACTCTCCCCGGGGGGAGGAGGGCTGCGTGAAGCTTTCTTCACCTCAAAAGACCCCTGAATCCAAGGGTTGCAGCCCTCAACCCTGGGAAGCCTTCAATCCTGAGCCCCAAGTCCCGAGCGCAAGGCTTTGGGCGCATGGGAAGGGGGCAAGGGCGCGCGCGAGAATGCGACAGGTGGTCGTGAGCCCACCAGCAGAGAGGAGGCGAGGGGTGAGGGGATGGCGAGTGTGTGTGCACAATTTTTTTTAAACGCCTTGGGGTACTTTCCATTGTTTCTGCGGCATTTTTGGCCGGCTTGCCAAGGCTGATTCCGTAAAGCACTTCATGTCCCCCATCCCCACCAACGCTCTGGGGTGGCGGGCGGAGGTGGGGGGGGCGTCTCCGCAGTGGCTGATGGTAACGCAGGCCGGGTTCTCCCCCATTTATGTGGACAAATGATTCAGGGAATAAAAGGGTCTCGGGCACGTACCACGGAGACCTTCTAAACAGTAGCCGCGGCAGCGCGAAATGGGGGGCGCGGGATGCACACGGGGACCCCACAGAGTGCAGGCCTCAGAGTTCCAGGGGTCCTACTGCTCTGGGGAAGGGTTTAAGGGGGTTTCAGTTGGGATTTATAGCTGATTTACGGTGGTTGCAGAGGTTGGTCAACCCTGTGCGCACCAGACCCAAAGACACATATCGTGCCGAGCCGTGCCGAGCTGTGCCGTGCCGAGCTGTGCCGGCAACAGCTGCCGCGATGCGCGGCTGCCTGCCTCGGGTGCCGGCCGCAGGGTCGGTCAGCCAGATCCTTCCTCTGGCTCCTCCCCAGCCCGCTTCCAGCCCCTCTCCTCTCGTTATGGGAATCCCCAGGTAGCCGCTTTTACTTTCCAACTGCAAGAGCCCGCCGAGGCGCCCCTGAGCCTGGTCAAAAAATCACCAGCCGCAACTGCGCTCCTGTCTCCGTGGCGCATGGTGGGCTCAGAGCTTGCGGGGGGGGAGGGGAAGCATAGACCACACTGCCTGGGTAGGCTCCGCGCATGTGTGCGTGCTGTTCTGGCTCTGGGGTCTGCAGTGGGCTTTGAGCCCTGGGAAAATGTTGCTGCTTGCAGATCACGCAAAACCCTGGACATGGGCATCAGGTTTCTTTTGTCAGAGGGTGACACGGGCTTGCGAGCCACTTTTAGGTTCAGGTGCAAGGCACCTGGGCAGGGGAAAAGTGGTCACCTGGCCTGTGGGCGGGGAAGGGATGAGTGTACCACAAGGTGGGCTGCGGCAAGCGAGGCGCGTCGCGGTACCAATGAGTCGCGGTATCAACGAGTCGCGGGCGGGCGAACCACTCACAATCCAATCTCATTAAATCTAACGCTTCCTTTGCAGAATGAGAAGACCACAGCCACAGCGCAGCCTTGTCCCCGTATCTGCCATCGGCGTTGCCGCGCTGCGCAGAGGAAAACTGACAAAGTCTCACCCTGGGTAACGTTTGGGGTCCCCCAAAGGCGTATCATCTCAGCTCTGTGAGTCTACACACTTCCAAATGCCAACACTGAACTTTGGCCCAAACTTTGGCCAACTACATCCATGCGCAACGGTTCAACCATTTGAGCATCCACTCAACAAGCCAACTGGGTCCCAACAGTCAACTCTCTCCCCTCCGACCCCAGGGCTGGGTCAGCCATTGGGCTGGGGTCATGCCAATCAAGGCTGGTTGGCGAATGAGCAGGGGGCATCGGACCGGAAACCGGATATGAGTGGGAGGTCCAATAGGGGGCGCCGTGTTGGAACTCCCGAAAAGGTTGTGCTGTTGGGGTATTTGGAATCAGTTAGGGGGTGAGCGTAGGGCAGCCGGATCTGCGGCACGACGAGGCCAGCCGGCACCGTGGGGGTCACTTTAACTGACTCCAAAACTCACAAGGTGGTTGGGAGCTCTCAGGGGCCAACTCCTGGTCTCCCTGATGGCGGTAGACAAATACACCCCACCCGGGGGACCGCTGCTGGGGCGAGAACGAAGATTTCCAGGGCCTGGAGGGAGAGGGCCAGGACCCCGAGGGAAGAGAGGGCTGACCGCCCTGGTGCAGATGAGCAGCCCCGATGGATAAGGAGTTGAGGGCCCGGGGATGCTGAGCTCTGCCGAAGTGCAAGGTCAGTAGATGTTGGGGTTGGAGCCCCAGGGAGGCCATGATGGGGGCCCAAAGGGACGGTTGTGCTTGCCAGGCCTCGCTCTTTCCCAAAACACTATTCATCAAGCAGGGGGTATGGGGTCTCTTTGTTCGACACCCCGGTGGGCCCGTGGGCCGCCTTTGTTCCACACTTTCTGGAGAGCACATGCTTTGAGGGGATAAAGATTGGGCGGGTAATCATCCTAAAGAGTAAGCAGCATGGAAATGAAAGAACCTAGATTGGGCGGGCCCTGAAAGTCGTGATGAAGACAGTGGCGGTTAAAAAGAGCTTCCTTCCATGGAGGGTCAGAGGGCCTGACTACGAATAGGAGGTGGGGGATGGGAGGTGCTGGCCGACCAGGAGCGAAGATGGTAGCACACGTGGTACAGGGCTGGGTAGGGCAAGCAGGCCACCGGCAGGCTCTTGGAAGAGCAGTGGGAGAGAAGGCAGGAAAAACTAGATGGGGGTCTCTCCCAGGATGCCAGGAATATCAGGACAAGCAGTTTTGAGGCTATCTTGGCAGGAAATGGCAGTGTGGACGGCCTTCTCTGTTGGCCCATGGGTGGAGTTGAGGCTGGTGTCAGGACTGGTTGGGGCAGGGTGGAGGGTGTCTCAGAGAGCATATACGGGGCAGAGGCCAACACCTGGGGAGGGAACCAGGAAGGCTGAAAGGAGGGACCCCAGGGATCCCAAAGGACCCTCTAGCAAATTTGGTGCTAAAATGGCATAGAAGGTGGAGCCAACATTTGACAGCTGGAGGATGAAATCCAAGTGGAAAGGGAAGTTGGGACGAGCTGGCCTGGAGGCCGAGCCACTTGGGGTTTTGATGGGCAGAAGTGAAGGATGGGCATCTACGTGTAGATTTTTACAGTCTAAAGTTCAGAAGAAAGGTAAAGACCCCAAATTCAAAGTGACAGTCATCCTTATTTCTGTATGAGTTCACTGGATCAGAAAATACCCTCAAGGGGAGAGATACCCTTGGTGCCAGAATCTCAAACACTTGGAGAGGGGAAGGGAGCCAGACAGGAGAGAGTGGAAGGCCAGGAAGGATCCAGGGGCTACACCAGAGGGAAGGAGGGTTGGCCAGCTCTGCTAACCTAGATGGTGTTTCCTTAGCCTCCGCACTGTCGACATTTGGGGCCAGGTCCTCTGTGGTGGTGACTGCCTGTGCAATGCAGGATGCTGAGCAGCATCCCTAGCCTCTACCCACTAGATGCCAGCAGCATCCCCTTAGTTGTAGCAACGAGCAGTGTCTCTTGACTTTGCCAAACGTCCTCTGGAGGGCAAGATTGCCCCCCGCCCCACGCCAGAGCCACTGCAGGAGACTGAGAAGGGACCTTAGCTCTGAGTACAATCACCCTAATTTAAAGGTAAACTAGGAGCAATAAGAAAAATTCCAGTGTTTAACTCTAATGTTCTTCTTTTTGTCCACTTGTGTGTATTTTTCTGTAGTGACTGGCCACCAGAGTCTGAAGCCCCCCAATTGCTTGGGTGAGCAGGGGTCCAGAGCCGAAACCCCACCACAGATGTGCAGCAGGGCTCCAGAGAACCCGCACATGTGGCCAGATGTTGGAGGAGTGGATTAACCCAAAAGGCAGCTGGGTGGCTTGGCCACAGGGACCTGAGGAGCCTGGTATGGTGAGAGCTGAGGGTGATCCGTTGGTGGGCTGACTGGGGGCCACCCTGATTGGTGGGACCATCTGGTGAGCCCATGCAGGGCTGGCGATCTTAGTGGCTTAAGATAGATGTGTGATGTTGGCTTGGCCGGACGGGCCAGCGGTGAGTGGAAGTGGGCAGCTCAGTCCAGGCTCCCCCAGCAGCGGTGTAGTGTTTAGGCCCTTCTGTTGTCATTTTCTAACAGCACAGTCTCTGAAGCACAGATTTCCACTTCCGGATGGCTTCCTACCCGGGAAGGAGGTATCTAGTGCATGGGAGGGAAAGGAGCGAGGCAGGGAAGTCCAGAGCTGCTGGCAGGGCAGGCCAGTTAGGGCTTTTGGAGGTGGCAGAGCTGGGGGGAAGGGGTGAAGGACTGTGGGCCTGGGGGGCTGCAGTGAGATGCTGTGTCCTCCAAATCCAGGGGAGGGTCTCCTGAGTTCCAGCTGCTGAAAAAGCAGCAGCTTCCTACATGCAGTGTACCAGGAACAGAACAGGACAGGGCACTACATCTCAGGTAAACCAGACTTCAGGCTGCTCAGACCAAATGGCCCAGGTGCCACAGGCAGCAAATCCGCTGGCTTGTTTTGTAAATAACTAACCCACTGCAAAGAAGATATTCCTTCCCTGTGACTCTGAACAGCACCACTGCCACTTGCAGAGATGTGGTCCCTTTCCACGTGTCACCCTGGGCTTCCCACAGTCAGTCTTACCCCTGCACTGACGCCTCCATGCCAGCACATACAATCAGCAAACAATGTCGACACACTTACACTGGGGGATTCTTCCTGCCAAATGCACAGGCACATCCACATTGTAAGTAGCTGCCTGTCAGCCTCCTCCCTTAGCTCATCCCTGCGTCCCTGGAAGCCTAGTGGAGGAGAGGAGGGTCCCCTGACAGGGGGGGTGGGCCGGGGGGCGGGGGCGGAGCAGAAAGCAGGAAAGCCCATCCTTTCTGTTGACGGCATTTCCTCCTGCTGTGGCCCTGGGGGGCGTCGCTGCAGAATAGCCTCTGCAGCCCAGGCATGTCATTAGTGGTCAGTGGGTTTCTTTCAAGCGAGGGAAAGGAGGGTCTTCCCACCAGTTGTGAGGAAATGGCAAAAGGGAGAGGACACGGGGAAGAGAGCTCGGACCACTATGATGCTTCTCAGCCTCCCCCAGTGACAAATGGTTTCTGAGTGCTGACTGAGTAGCAATAAGACTTGAAGCCGTTCAATTAATTACTGTTGAGCTGAGATGCGCTGCAACCTCCTGCCTCCCGGCATCTCCTCTGCCAGCCTCAGCCGGTGGAGGCAGCGGCAGCCCACTGCTGTCTGCAGAGGGGTCTGCAAGACCAGGCTGTCTCGAGCTAATGCCAACGGAAGAGGGGGGCGCCTACGAGGGGTGTGGGTCAGGAGCAGAGAGGCAGGGCTGGTACTAAGGACAGCGGGACCCAGGCCTGGGAGAGCACTGGGTCTGCCAGAGCCCCACTCGGGAGCCCTGGGCCAGGGGCCCCCCTGTGAAGCCGGTACCTTTTAGGGGCTCGCTGGCCGTGCTCGGCCCTCGCCTGGAAGGGCTGCCCAGCTCTGCTGCGGCCGGGCTGGAGGCGGTCATCTGACCACCATGCTCCTGCCGTGGGTCCAGACAGCCTCCGGCCTGTGTGTTCCTTCTCCAGGGTTGCTGGTGATGCAGCAGAGAATTTTGAGGGGAGAAGTGGCCATTCCAGAAAAGATGAACAGTACCAAAGGAAGGGGGCTAAGAGAGGGGCAACATGGGGGCTGGGGTGCTGAGAGGGGATCCCGGAAGATAACGTTGGCTTTAGTGGAAGCTCTGTTTAAAATTTCCGTAATTCATGGTGGAAATTCCAGGCCCCCTGGGGGCTTCTGGGCAACATCGTTTGCATGTGAGGGGAATGGTATATTTCACCTTGGCCCAGGGCCCCAATTCCCCAGAGCGAATTTTCCTAATGCAATCTAATTGACACAGTGACATAAGCCAGGCACTCAGAGACCAGCTCTCGCCTGGGGGGAGGGGAGACTTGTCTTCTTTAGGTGCTGGCAGCTCTAGGCCCTGCATCCCTCACACCCCGCAAGTTTTTGAGAGTTGGGGCCCCTCCCTGAACCAAAACCTAAGGTTTAGGATTTGAACTACAAAACAAAGTTTCCTAAGGTGTAAATCTTTCTGTTTGGTAGAAGTGAGTGAGCTGCATGTATGGATACTCCACTGAACCTACAGAAATTTCTGGGCCAGGTCTGTAAGAGACTGGGGGCAAGGTTGGGGAGGGGGGCAGTGAGCAAGGTCAAGGGTAGTGCATCTGAGCTCTCTCCACCAGTGGCCCTCCATTGCTGTCCTCAGCTATCAGAATGCTGCTGCAAATGCCAAAGACTGCCACTTAGTGTCTCATAACACCCTCCCCCCCCACCCCCGCCTCTATTTCTTCAGATTACACTGTATGGCCCTAATGTTAACAGGCTTCGTGACCACCGTCTCCAAATCCCTCTTCCTTCCCTAGTGGTGGTGTTTCCCTGCACCCTCCAGTTTGTTCTCTTATCCCCCAAACCTCACACCTTTGTCTTGCCACCTTCAATTCTACTCCCACACTGCGGCCACCCCCCACCCTCTGCCCATGGAGCCTCACCTTATTTATTTATTTATTTACTCTGGCCTTTCTGATGCACACACCCACCTGCTACCTTGTAACGTGGGCACCCTAAAATAAGTCCCTAGAGTAGACATTGGCCACACCCACACACACTGGCCAGAGCCCAGCCTCCTGGGAGCAGGGAGCTGGCCTGGCGGCCCTGTCAACAGGCGACGGCGGCCGGGCCTTGGGGGAACGAGTCACCAGGCTGTCCAGTTAACTAGGCACCACCAGTACCAGCCTCTGCACGGGGGGCTTTGGGGGAAAACCAAAACAAAACCGATTGATCAGTAACATTCACTTCCTGTACAGCCTTGTAATGTGGGACCAAAAAAAAGGTTAAACATGAAACAAAAATGAGATGTTAAATCCCTTAATTTGACAGAAGCCAGTTTTGTTTTCCAAAACCTGTGCTCTGCTTACCCCTTGCATTTACCATGGAGGCGACGTGGTTTGGGGGCAGTACAAAAACTGTGAGTCACTCCCAGGCCCTGCGGCGCAGGGACAGCACCACAGCCTGGGGTGTGCCTGGTAATGGGATTGCTCGGGAGAGGCGCAACTAAGGAAAAAGTGCCGGAAAGAGCTCCTGGGTGGGAGTGATAATGAAAAACAAGAAAGGCCGAGAAAATTGGTTTATCCTAACGAGCTGCAGCTTCTGGCCTGGGCTCATCAGGACACTCGGAGATATTCCTGAAGAACACTCAACACTTGTGATCAGTTAACACTCGTGGTCAACATTGCATTCTGTCTGCTGGCCCTGTTCCTCCCCCCCCCCCAAAGCTTGTTCTCCCACACAAAGAGCAGAGGGCACGGGGCGGTGGGGCAGGGAAGCAGCATCCACGAGACCCCCTTGGCACATCTGCCCAGTCCTTCACAGGTTAGTCACGGGGCACAGTGGGGTTCTGTGTTGTCAAACTGGCCTCCTGAAATCATTTTGCCACCAATTTAAAACCAGATTTGATGAACTTAGATTAGATAACACAAAACGGATTTCTTCACAACTGGTGCTTTTGACTTGATCAAGCTTTGAAAAATGTTTTGGCTCCATGAGTGTTAAAATTATTGATAGGGTCAAACTGGGCAACTCTGAGTTTCTTAAAGGAATCAGCTGGCAGGCCTGTGGAGCTGAAAGGGATGCTGGGAATACCCCATGCAGCCACTTGGTGTTCCATGTGGAGAAACTGAGGCAGATGGGTGCTGAGTCTGACTCGAGGCCACTGGGCAGACAGGGACTAGAAGATCCTTAGACCTGACGTTCTACTGCCCATCTCTGGGCATCAAGATTTAGAAAAGAGTCACTGACCCGGCAGAGCAGGGCCAGGGATTCCACTCCTCACTCTGGAACTCGGGGATTGCAGGTGTCATTTGAGACTCGCCCCCTGTGCTGGGTGATGGCATCATTCCCTGCTGGAAGTTGCATCTGATTTTAGTGATTGTCTCTTGTTCTAGGTCACCTTTCTGTTAAGAGACAGGCTTTCCCCACCACCTGGGTCTCTGCTCAGTCTCCTCTCAGTAGCTCCCCTCGGTGTGAGGAGCAGTCATGACACACCTTCGTGCAGTGGCTTTTAAAAAAGACCTCGTTCTTACCGACCCCGAAGTCTCGGCTTTCTTCGTTACCCCTGCAGCACAGCTGCTGAGATTGGGGGCGGGGGTGGGACATCTAGTTCATTCAAGAGACATTATCTTAGATCATTCCAAACTTTAACATTTCCAATTCTTCAATTCTGATAAATATTGATCCAAAGTTTGCCAAAATGCAGAAGCACATGCATGGCAGACTGTCGAAACCATACAACATTTGAACGTTGCTACATGGTCTTCCAACGGGGAAAGTCAGGTTACAAGAGCAGCTTTGTCCAAGAGAAAACAAGTTCCCATTAAGCAAGTGATTAAAGTAGTAAAGGGAAAACCCCTAAATACTGGCGCACATCATCACCTTTAACTAACTTTATTCTCCTCTTCCCCTCTGTCTCTGTCTGCATCTGAAACACCATGAAATACTTGAGATATTCACCTCTGGCTAACTACCAGGTCTTCCTATTTGGAGAATTCCCTCACCAGACCCACCCCATCTAGGCTGAATGGCCTGGCAAGCCCATTCAAATGCTAACTTCAGTTTAGCAGGTGAGACAAAGGGCCAGTGGGCAGGCTAGTGAGTTGGGAATGCTTGGAGAACTTGCCAGAAACATCTCTGGAAAGGAAGGGCAGATGAACACTGGTGCTGTGGACAGGAGAGGGTTTGGGGTGTCTGTAGCAAAGTCCCCTCTCCTGAGGCTGGTCCTGGGCACTTCCCCAGGGGTCTGGCAAGGCCCTCAGTCTTCCCAATGGAGCCTAAGGGCCTTTGCTCCTGGGGAGTGGAAGGAGGAAGTGGGGGGAGGGGAGGACGGTGGGGGTGAGTAACAGGTTTTCCCCATCAGTTAGTTTGTGGAAGGGAGTGTCTGAAAGATGGCAAAGTCACTGTGTGCTCCTAGATGACCCCCCACTCCAGGATCCAACCTGTATATTGCTTACAGTTTTCTTAGCCAGCCCCCTCGTGCAGACTCAGGTGAGGGGTATGGGCTAGGTACTGAAGACTTTTTAAAAAAACTCGTTTATTCATCTTGCAACAAGGCAACATGCTACTTTCTCTGGTGAAAACTCTAGCTCTGCAGAAAGACCGGTGAAAGGAACCCCCATCTGTGAAAGTAGCTCCCACACTGAAAAGCAGTCCCAAAAGCCAGCCGGAACTCTGGCTGCGTCTGCCTAGTCACTGGTGAACTCAGGCTTTGCCCGAAGGAAAACGGAACGCTGGAGCCACAGGAAGAAACGCGGGATCACCACAAGCAGGAATTCCAACTTTGAGGAGTTCCGCTTTACTCATCAATTTCACACTTTCCAGGCACCGGCACGGCAGGGCACGGCAGGGCGCGGCACGGCACGCCTAACCCTCCTGCAAGCCCAGGGCAGCCTCCAGACTTAGGACGCTTCCACGCTGCCTGGGGAAACCCCTTGCCAACAAGCCGCCCGCGGAGTATTTGCCCAGCGGGCATTTACAAGTGAGAACCACAGCCGCCTGCAGGCACTCGGCAGTCATTAGCCCGAGCCGCGGCGCGCGCAACTTAGTCCCGGAGCGCAGTGCCTCCTTCCGTAGGGAGGAGACCTGGAAGGCAGGAAGGCCATTGAAGTTCTGTCCCTCTGGCCGCTTTTCTTAGGGTTCTAAGAAATCGACCATCTTTTCAAGCCTCCAAACGCTTCACCTTTCCCCCAAGTCGTTCTCTCCGAGTAGTTCAAACCCCGCGAAAAATGAGACGCGCAAGCACCAAGATGGATTTCCAAACCGGGAGAGGTCTTTGTAAACATGTTTCACTTCTCCGTCTTTTCCCCCAGGACTGGCGAGAAAAGCACACTTCCCGCGCCGACCAGGCGTTACCGGACTGCAGCCGGTTTTGTGTTCGGACACCAGGGCAGTTTCACCTCCAGGTGACAGATTTCAAACTTGGCTCCACCGGAGCTGAAAATGGCCGGTGAGCGCCGTCTCCCCGTCCCGAGGCTGCCGAAGCAGCCGACCCCTACCCGCTCTCCACCGATCGCCCAAAGACTTGCATTGGATCCAACACCTTTCCCCAGCTCCGCAGGTGCCGCACTTTTCGAGGACCCTTTGTAGGGTGTCCTGATGCTCTATCCACACGACCCCTTCTCCAGCCCACTTCTTGTTCTACTTTACCTTTCCGTACGCGACACCTCGCGGGTCTCTCAGCCCTCTCTTTCACCCGCAGGGCCTTGCGCAAACATCCCGGGACCTCTCCAGCCAGGCTGCACCCAGCTCTGCCGCCGGAACAGCTGCGCCAAAAGGTTGGAGATACCCCAACGCAACGTGACCAAGCCCGCGGGACCAACCCCGGCAGCCCTAGAGGCACCCCCGAGACTCCCATACCTCCTCTGCCTGCCCTCCGAGTACCGGTAATCTTAGGGAACCGCCTGCCGCTCTGAGAGGTCGGCTCTAGGGTGCGCGCGGGCAGGTGCGCACGCTCTTTGCGGCGGTCTCAGCCTCGCCAGCGCACGGAGATTGGTGGCGGCCAGGACTGGCACGCAGCCGCGGGGGGCACTGGCACCGAGGATCCCAAGGCTCCAAATTGGAAGCGCCGGGACTTGGGCTCCAGGCTCTGAGTGTCTTAAGCGCCTCGTGCGACTTTCCCCGGAGCCGGCGGTCTTCGGAGTTCTCGCCCAATCCCGGTCTGATTACTTTTCGCACATTGCAACAGTGTCGCTACAGCGCGTCTGCTGTGGCGTTGTGAAAGTTGGCGCGCGCACCTCCAAACCACATTTCAGGCACCCGCTAAATCCAACTTGTTTGAAACCAGCCTCCTCCAGGAGGAAAAAAAAGCGCAGAAAACAACGGACTTACCTGTGCCTTTGGGGTGTACAGTCAGAAATCTGGGCACGTCCGGGATTCAGTCGTGCGTCCTGGGCACCAGCTTGGGGACCTCAGGCTGTCTCCAGCGGGGTGCAAGGAGCCCCCCGCCGTCCAACAAGCCTTTGGCCACCCGGCCGCCCTCTGGCGCACCAGGGAGATTTGGGGAGCTCTTCCTGGCTCCCCCTGGCCCCCCACTTCCCGGGATGGCTAGCTGAGCCCGCTTTCTTCCCGCCTTCCTCCTGACCTGCCTTTCCTCTTCCTTCCCTTTCTCCCGCTGCGCCCACATTAACCCCAGCCTCCCCTGTTTGGCGGTGGGCAACTAACCTGAATCAAAGAAAACAAGGAGAATCTGGACCGAGTCCTCCATTAGTGGCGCCGGATGGGGATGGGTCCCCTCTTGGAAGGAGACTCCGGGGATGGGTCGCGGCGGGCGGGCTCCCTGGGCTTGCAGCGGCGCTGCTGTTGCTTCTCCTTTTTTGGCTCCACGGACTCTTCGGGGTCCCTCGGATCCTTGTCCTCGGACCGGGGCTCCTCCCGCAGTCTGGGACTCCCGGGCTCCTGAGTGCTGGACTGCGCGCGACTCGGGGAGGCGTCGGGGCTCCGCAGCCTCAGAGCTTGGAGACGCTCAGTGAGAGAGTGGCCAAAGGTGCTCTGCTTGGGCACCACGGGGCCGCGCTCGTCCTCAGGCTCGGTCTCGGGCTCAGTGGTGGGGGCGGTCTCGGTCTCGGTGTCGAAGTCGATCTCGGAGTCAATTTCAGACTCAGACTCGGATTCGTAGTCGAAGTCTTCCTCGTAATCTGGGCACTCGGGGAGGGACAGGTCTCGGTCTACCTCCTCGTGCTCGCTGTCAGACTCGGGGGGCTCGGGGAACACCTGGGCGGCGGAGCGGTGGTGGGCGTTAAGAAAGCTCCGGCGCTGCTGGGCAGCCGCGCGCTGCTGGGCGCGGGCGTTGGAGGTGGCAAGGGCGCGCAGGAGCGCGATGGAGCAGGAGAGCCAGAGGAGCGCGGTGGCAGCCCGGCGGCCAATGGATGGGCACAGATCGTTGTAATTGTGGCGAGCTCGGCGCCACTGCTGAGCCCGGGACCTGCGATCCATTCTAGGCGCACACCGAGAGGCCAACCCGCAGCCCTCTGGCTCTGCAGAGCGCGGCTCCGGTGCGCATGGGCTGCTAGAGCCGAAAAAGGTGCGCCTTACGAGGTGAGAAGCTGGGTCCGGAGGTCCCAGCCCCACCTCGGTGGAAGGGCAAAAAGGAAAGAACCTACCTTTCTGACCACTCAACTTTCTAAAGCTCCGCGCCTCTGCTTGCCTCTCTGAGCAGAAAGAAGGGATGGGAAAAGGGGAGGGAAAGTCTACCTCCTCGCCGGCTCCTCTCTCGAAGTCTCAGACTCTGCAGTCTTAAGACTCGGGAGAGGCGCCTCCGCCAGTCCTCTCGCCTTGGAGAGGAGAGAGGAGACTGAGGCGAGGGGAGACGGGGAGAGGTTCTGCAAAGTTGCGCGCCAGGACTTCTGCCGGGCATGTGCAGTAAGGAGGCGGGGGCGCCTCCCAGCGAGCTGCGCGGCGGCGGCGAGCCCGTGGCGCAGACCCTAGTGGGCCGGCAGGTGGCAGGAGGGAACCTTGTTTGAAAGGATTTTGGCTAAGTGAGGGGCGGGGGGCCTGGTGGGCGCCAAGGAGCAAGGGAGTGAGCCACAGCTTAGAGTCCTTGGGCAGCTGGGCATGGCACGGATGCCCCAGGGAGTCCGTACCCCCCTCCCCGACTTCTCCAATGTGTTATCCTTAAAATGAACAAAGCCAGAAGCTGCTCAGACCAAACAGAACTGCAGACGTTCAGGGGAAATGAGGGTCTCTACGTGAGTATTAAGGATCCAGCCCCGGGCATTTTCCGAGGGCTTAATAGTTTGAGGATGATAACCTCAGGCAGTCATTAATCATGAAACCACCTTTGGCAGATCTGTTACAGTGACTCTAATTTGAGAAGTTTCCAAAAAATTCATCCCCCCGGCCCCATGCAGTCTCAGCCTGCTAATTACCTCATGGACAAATAAGCATCTTTCCTAGGAAGGGTCCCCACAGACCAGCTAGCAAGCCTACCAGCCCACGGGTGGACCGCCCTGAGCTCCAGCTGAGAACAGGTGCTGGAGGCGTGGCCTCAGCACAGCCTTTCCTGCACTGATAGGCTGGGGACAACCAATACCCCCCCACCCGGGTGCAGGGGGGGGTGTGGTGGTGTGTGTGTGTGTGTGTGGCAGGGGGTTGTTCAGGGGGGTCAGCTAGCACACAAACCTCACTGGGTACCCCTTAAAGCTCTCTCACAGGTTTTCAACAAAATTCATTCAACAAATGTTTATTGAGCGCCAAGCTCTGTTCTAAGTACTGAATGTAGAATTAAAGAAGGGGGACAAATGTCAGGTTAATAAAAGGACATTTAGGGCTAACCTGCGGTGAATCAGCACCCAGAACCCCTCTTTACCCACCGACACTGTATGTTCCAGCTTGAGTTCTGCCTGAGAAAGCAACTGGCTCACCTAGAATGTTTGGCTTAGGGGACAGCTCGGCATTGAACCCCGAGGGCTAAAAGGTTGGAGAAGTTCATGGGGCTCTTTTGGGGCCCCGGACAATCAAGTGAGCTCCATGTCCTTGAGGGGAGCCCTAGAGCGGCCTCGGTGCAGGAAAGCATGGTCCTTTGGAAGCTCTGGCGTTCCCCCTGTTCCCTCTGCTTCTCCGGGGTCGTGCCTGACCTCCTCTTAAAATAGGGAGCACCCTTTGCCGTTGTGGCAAGGTCAAAGGCAGAGGGCTCAGGGCGAAACCGCTTCCTAGAGTCCACAGCTGTGTCAGCGAGGCTGCTGCGCCCGGGACAGGTGGTTTTGGTGTCTTTGGGTCCATGCGGGGGAGTGTGAAGGGGCATAGCCAACTAGAAACCTGCTTGCCCTTGTGGCCTGCCCGGCGACCCTCCTGGCACTCCCTCCCGGTGGCCAAGGAGTCACGCGCTGCAGCCGTGGTCAGCGTGGTGTGGTTTGTCCTCGTGCCTAGACCCCGGGCCCGCTATCAGACCAGCACACTCGGAGTTAAGAGCTCGGTGAGAGTCTGGCAGCAGCTTTGGGTGTTGGAGGGTTTACTCCTGCATCTCGAGTGTTCCCGACTTGGCTCCTTGACTGACTGTCTTCCGTTTTGTGTCCTTCCTCTACTGTGGGGTGTCGCAGCGCTGACCGGTCTAGTACAGTGGGGTTCATGGGGCAGAGCCCATGAAAGGCTGCTGTCTGCATTCCTGCTGTGCTCTGCTCCAGCACTTTCCAGAGAAACTAAAAGGGTTTGTTTTGTTGTCACAGGTGCCTGGTGGCTCCAGTCATCGTGTGGCTGTGATTAGGGGACACTGGACAGGGGCATCTGGGGCTGGACATCTCAATCCTGGTCTTTCTGCCTCGAGGGGAACATTTTAAAGGTTCTGCCCACAATGACCCACCTGTTTAATTTTTTTTCAAGGAGCACAGCCCGTTGACGATGCAGGGAACATAAAGACACAGTTCGGGTGGTTTCAGGCACACATGGCTGCTGGTGAGTGCCCCTGGCATGGGGACGAGTGCCAGCTGTCGGCACCGAGGTGGGCGCCGCTTCCACAGTGCCCACGAGGAGGCACTCGGCATGTCAGGAGTGCTGCATGCCTGTCACGGAGGTGGCAGCGCAGAGCTCACAGACACACTGAGATGGCCTGCATGATTCAAAAGGGCATTACATAATGTGTCGTTCTGGACTCGGATTCACATTAGCAATGCATGTTCTTTGCAAGATGCATTTTAATCAGCAAACGGACGTTGAACAATTCGCTGCATTGCGAGCCCCAGTGCTGCACTTGCAGATGCGCCTGGCGTCCGGCCGCCAGGGCTCCGGGAGGAGCAGGAGGACCGCACTGAAACACTGCCGTCTCGCGCTGCACGCCGAGGTCGAGCAAATGGATCTGTGCAGAAATGCTCTTTAAAATGCATTACGTGCGTGACTTTAAAAAGTGCTCGCTGCAGAGTGAATTTCAAAAAGGAGCAAGTGGGTGATGAACGACCTCGGGTTGGTAGCAGCTGAGGAACAAGGGGCTGGGGCTGTCTGCCGGTAAATAAAGTGCAGACATCCATCACCGGCGGGGCTGTGCCGGGAGGGGCCCCAAACCTGCCGGACAGGAACGCGGTTTCCCTTCTTACTGTGTTGGACAGTGAGGTGCTTATTTGGAAGAATTTCAGGAATGTCGTCTTCAGCCCCTTCGAGGATTGTCCTGTGGAAGAGGCACTGAGATGTGTTTTGTGTGACTTCAGAGGCAAAATTAGAACTGATGGGTGTTGGTTACAGCAGGCAGATTTCAGCTCAGCCTGAGGACGACTAGTCCAACAATTAGGGCTCTGAAATGGAACGCCTGTCAGGGGTGGTTGGCTCTTTGTCAGAAGCGGTCTTCAATCAAAGGACAGATGACCACATATTGGAGATATTTTCCATGGGACTCACGGGCCAGGGAGGGGGGAGCTGGGTGCAGTGTGGGTTCTGATTCCATGAAAGGCACGTGGAGGCCCTGGGATGGGCTGGGGGCTCCTCCGACTCTGCATCTATTTTAGAAGTGTTGGAAAGTGCAGTGGCTCAGTGACAGGAAGGGATGTTTGGGTGGCATTTCAGGACATGAGCAAACAGGTGTGTGCTGTGGAACTTTTGTAACAGGGATAGGGCTCTGAGGCCCTTTGCGCCAAAACTCACTTAAAGCAAAGAAATAGGCAGGTCTGTCTGTTCTTTATATTGGTCTTCTTTGCCTCCCCTCCCGGGGCAGTCTTGGAAATTACAAATGAAATTGGCTATTTCAGTCATGCATTGGGTCTCTTCTGTGACCAGGACCCTACCAGGCATTGTGAGGAGGTGGTGGTCACAAAGCGTGGACACCTGCCATCCAACAGCACAGCATGCGTGTCAGTGTGGAACGCCCCCGGACAGTCACAAGTGGGTTGCCAACAGGTGTTAAAGAATACGCACATCCACACGGATACGAAAACCTGGGGGGAAGCTGGTGCTGTGGGTATAGCCAGAGGCAGAGTTTAGCTGGTGGGTTTCTACCTAGAAATTTCCTTTTCTTTTCAAAGTCCCTGGGAGGGTTGTGTCTCACTCCCTGTCCCCTGTGTGCCTCGGTATGCAGAGCTCTGTGCTGGTCACTCGGGGGAAGACAGACGGACCCCATGAGTTCTCAAAGGCTTGCCAGGCTCTTGTCACGGGTTTCTCGGCTCCTGATCCGACTGGAGGCTTCTGGATGCTTCCTCACTTGGGCAGAGCACAGTGTGGGCCTCTGGGGCCTTCCGTCTGCTTCCACGCAAGCACTCAGTGCTCGCGTGGCCCCTGGTTTACCCTCTGTGCTCTGGCCTCTTGCCTGACTGCGTCCCGTCCACAAGTCGTGACAGGGCTCTGTCTAGCTGCCTAGCCCCGCCATATGCGCTGCTTGTCTGGCTTGTGCCCCTGGCCTGCTGAGAGGTCAGTGTCCAAAGATGCCTGCAGCCCAGGTGACTTGTCTTAGATGCCCCCTCTCCCCTGCACATCCACCTCCTCCTGCAGCTGGGGGCTGTGGGGAAAAACACCACCGATGGCCAAGAATGACTCAGCCCTCAGTCCCCCGGCTCATGGTGGTAGCTTTTGTCCAGCTCTCCTGGTCATCCCACCTGCCCCTCCAGCCACTGGCACTGACAGAGGGCCTCAAAGTTGTTTTTCTCTCATCTGCGGAGGCTCTGACTCACCCTGCAGACTCGGCGGGGGAGCAAGCCGCGGGCCGCGAGCGGGGGAGCGAGTCTAGTGGTGTCGTGGTTCAGACACGCGCACAGAAAGCCTTTCCGCTGCAGCTCTTCAGAAGATGATTAGACCAATTTTACATGTCTAGTCAGCGAGGCTCCGGGAGAGCGGGGCTGTTTCTGTGTGTGCGGAGTGAAGTGGGGGACTGAGGCAATTACCTTCAGGCAGATGACTCTAGGCTCTGTAATCGGTCCATCCTGATAACCTGGGGAGTCGACTTCATTCACTGCAGAGCTGCTTTGAGTTAAAAAGAATTCTAAGGCATCTGTTTGTTTTGTACTTGCTTTGTTTTTCCAAAAGGCAGTTGGTGTCGGGGTGTGTGGCTCCCTCAGGTTGCAGGACCCTGGCAACCAGACAGGTGTGTTGGCGTCAGCCTGGATCTGTTTATGATCCACAGCTCATCACAGGGTGCACGCAGACCAAGCCACCTCTGCTTCCAAGGTGCTGATGCTTGTTGTCCCTTCTGTTCTTTCTTCCTATCCTTCTACCCCGGCCCACGAGGCTCCTGAGATGTTGGCCTGGATGGTCAACAAGGTCACTTTCACTGCCAAGATAATAGAGATCCCAGTAGTGCCTACGGAGAGACATGCACTGCACACGCTGAAGAAAGTGTCATGAGACTGGAGAATGAAGAACAGGTCTTCTCGAGACCAGAAATTAAAGCTCATAGGCTGGTGATGACTTCCGGACCTTCCCTCCTCCATCCGTCGTCGTGGCTAAAAATCAATGTGTATTGGGAGTTTCCCCTTTGCTGGTCTAGAAATTCTGTCCTAAAACAACCATTGCTTCCGCACAGCTCCTCACTCAGGAGAGAGAAGCCCATAGTTTTTCCAAGTCATAATTACCCTTGAGGGCAGTTTGGGTGGTTAGGAAGTCAGGGCTCTGGCAGGGGAGCCCAGACAGGAGAGTACCCCCACCACTGCGCTGCCAACACACACTCATCACAGAACGAGAAGAATGGAGTCACCTCCAAAGGTGCTTTTGACAAAAGCGCCCTCAGAACAGGGCTTGAGATGACCCTAAGACATATATGGCAACCACAAACTTGGGATTTTTTTTAAGACTGTCAGGAAGTCTTCATTTCTGTCACTTTGAAAGGTTCTGATGTTGCCAAAATCACTTTGAAAACCAGAAACCAAACGCTCCCTGTCCACACTTGGGCGAAGAGGGCTCTGGCAAGCCCTGCCCACCCTTGGACCCGCGCACTGTGGGCAGCGTGCGGTTCTGTGGAGATCCGGTGAGTGTGCCCCGCCCATCCCTTGGGTCGTGGTCTTCCCCAGCTGGTGTTCTGTCACCAGAGGCTTCCAGCCTGATGGCCATTGTCTCAGGCCTCACTTGGACATCTGTGGAGCCGGTGCTTTCCACTGCCCGCTGTCGCAGATTCCCGATGGAGCTGCCCATCTACTTCCTGCAGGGCTGAAGGGCCATCGCATTTCTATCAAGCTCTGCGATGGCCTGGCTGGTATTGCGGCTGGACCTGCATTCAGTCTGTAAGTGAAGTTGGGAAATACCGTTACCTCTTCTGCATTTGGCCTTAAGCCAGAAGTGGGTGACCGACCTCTTCCTTGGTTTGGGTTTCTGTTTCTCCCACTGAGGACCTGGGTTTTTGTCATGTAAGTCTCATCTACCATGTGTGGTATTTGATGTGTGACTTTGTGTCCTATTTCCTGAGTATTTGATGTTTCTGTTGATGCTGTGAACCGGCGGTTTTCATTATATTTCCAGGCTATTTGTTACGTGTTTATAGGAATGGCATTGATTTTTGTGCGTTCTTCTCATATTCTGCTACTTTTGGAATTGGCTGGTTTATGAGGCAACCAGGGGCCTGCTCAGCAGGCACCTGCTGGAGGATTTTGTAGAAGGGATCCCTGCCCCAGGGAGAGAGGGAGCCTGAGCCGGCGGGGCTGACCCGGCTGCAGGGGACCTGAGAGAGTAAGGCAGTTTCCCCCCAGGCTGCATTTATTCTGGGGAGGGCCGAAGCTTCCTACCTTTTAGTATTTCAATGCCATTTATTTCTGAGTGACAATAGGAATTTGGGTTTTTGTTTTAAGATTTTACAGGGTTTTATAAAGAGTTTTTAAAAATTTGTTCTAATTAGGTTTTTAAAAAGACTGACTTAGCACATTAGAAGAACAACCCGGTCCCAGCCCCAGGCTGCATTCGAGATTTCTTTTGAAGTTGGGGCTCAAAATCGGGACCTGCCCGCTGGTGGACTGCGGTTGTGTGACGTCTGGTAGGTGATGCGGGACTTTGGATTTGTGTTTACGATTACCTCTGGTTTCCTCTTTCGCACCCTAGTTAGTCCCATCGCCCAGCTTTTATCTCTCCTTTCACCTTTCTCCAGTTTCTGCGCCTTTCCTCGCACTGCGCCCGTGCTCTGCAAGTGTGGGCTGGGCAGACTCGCCGCGCCCTTCCTGTCGACACACGAGAGGGAGGGAGGGCTCCCTCACTGGCGTTCTTTTTTAAAAGGGATTTCTTTTGACATCTTCTGACAGTGTTTAGGTGGGTTTTTGAAAACAGCAACAATGGCACGATGGCGCCCTGCAAGAGGGACTCAACAAAATGGCGGGGGTGAGAGGTGAAGGGCCAGATTTGGGACTGGTCAGGCCTGGACATGCGTCTTGCCTGCTCCTGCTCCAGAGCTGACTACTGGGGTTGCCTGTCTGGGTTTCTGTCTCGTAGGTGCAAAATGAAGTCCTTCTCGGGTCCAGCAGAACCTGCCTTCCAGAGTTGTGGAGATGGTCACATAAGCAAAGAAATAGAAAGTGTCTAGCAATGGCCAATAGCAAGCAAACACGGAACCGGTTGCTCAGTTGTCACTGCAGTTGTCACTGATGACAGTGGTGGAAGTCGTAGTGATGGTGATGGCACCAGTGTTGGTGGTGATGATAGTATCGGTGGTGGTGGTGGTGGTAATGGTGATGATGGTATCGGTGGTGGTGATGATGGTGATGGTATCGGTGGTGGTGATGATGGTGGTGATGGTATCGATGATGGTGGTGATGGTAGAGGTCAAGGGACAGGGGAGTGATGGTAAGGGCTGGGAGGAGCCCAGCTAGGCAGAAAGAACCTAACAAAGGTTGGAAAGTTCAGTCGAGTTGGGTTTTCTCTATGTGAATCTCCAGTTTTTAGTGCCCTTGATGAAGGCCTGAGAAGCTGTGGTTTGACGCCCAGGTCTTTGCCGAGCCCCCCACTGCCAGGCGCCAGGGATGTGACAGCGAGCTTAATCCGACCGTCTCCCCTCTCAGCGCGTCCAGTGAGGGATCTGGAAACAATGAATCATCACGTGCAGTGGGGTCGCGTTGCAGCCTGAGCGAAGGGCACTGGAAAAGCGATGAAGCTGCCCCAGATGTGGGCACATCAGGGAGCGTTTCCCGAGAAGACAACGTGGGCACACGCGCTGTAACCTGAGGGGCAAGCACTGGCAGCTGGGGTGGTCCCTCTGAGTGCAGAAGTCGTGAGTCTGCGGGTCCTCTGCTGGAAACTGAACAGGGGAGGACAGCTGGCAGAGGTCAGCAGGACTGGGGCGTGGAGTGACCGGAGTCTGCGGGGGTGGCAGGGCTGTCATGCAGGCAGGACGAAATGCAGTCTGGCGTCTTTGACACCCTTGGAACAATGCAGAACCCTTGTCCTGAGGGCCAGGAGGTGCTGGTAACCAAGGCTGCTTCAGAACCTCTCTGGCCACAGGGTAGGAAAGGGAATTGGAGGCAAAGCTAGAGGTGATGCTAGCTGGGTCTAGGGAGTGGATGGTTCTAGAAATATATAAAAACGGTGGTGGCCAGAGTGGCCTTGAGAGTTATTTAGGAGGTCACCTAACAAGGCTGTGACAGACGGATGTGGGGAACTGGCTGTGTGAAGGATGACACCTGTACCTTTCACTGAGCTGGAGAAGGGTGGAAGGGGGGGCCCAAGGTGGGGTGAGAGGCAACCGTGAGTCCTGTCTGTCTCTTTTTTAAAGATTTGATTTATTTATTTTTAGAGAGAGGGGAAGGGAGAGAGAAAGAGAGTGTCAGAAACATTAATGTGTGGTTGCCTCACGTGTGCCCCCAACTGGGGACCTGGCCCACAACCCAGGCATGTGGCCTGACTGGGAATTGAACCAGTGACCTTTGGTTTGCAGGCCCGTGCTTAATCCACTGAGCCACAGCAGCCAGGGCATGAGTGCCGTCTTTGACTTTGAGTTGGAAGTGCCTGTGGACCACATGTGAGGGGGGTCAACAGGCAGAACGAGGTGGGTCTCGAGGCCAGCAGTGGGGCTGTAGCAGAAGCAGGAGGGCATGGAGAGGGGTGCCCCACATTGATGCCAACCAAAGTCACATGGGTGGAGGTTGTCCCAGAGCTGGACGGGACTTGGGAGACAGCTCTTAGCTCTTTCATTGTACAGGTGGGGAAACTGAGGCTTAGAGAGGGGTTGGGACCTGCTAGCTAAGAGCAAAACCATCTCTTGGACAGAAATGTCTGCAGCCCTAGCTTAGTCTTTTCACAGTGCGCTGAGGGAGACTCTTCATGTCGGGAGGGGACATGAGACAAGGGCTCAGATGTCAGCCCCCCCGATAGTAGATCTGTCTTTGTCAGCACCAAACAGACCGCTCACAGCTTCACATTCTTTTCTCGGTCGCTTTAGAATGCACGTTCTGCCAGTTCCTTGGTGACGAGCGAGCAAGCGCTGGCCGGGGCGGTGGGGGGGTTTGAAAGCTGGAAACAGAACCATACTGCACCCTTCACAACCGAGTCCCACAGGGGCCACATGGCAGTGGCCAGGGCCGGGCAAGGTTAAGGCTAGGACCGTTGGGTGACCTTTTTCTGCTGGTTATTCAGAAGTCCAGTCAACTCCAAAAGCACCAGGTTTTACTGTGTGAGGAGGAAGCGTACGGGGCAGGGGTGGGGGGGGCGACGCTTCCCCCAGCCCTTCGCCGAGGAGTCTGCTCTGTGCGGCCTACGGCACGGCAGCTGCCCTCCTAGCCATCACCGCGGACAGGTCAATGCTCAGTGCACCCGGGACGCGCGCATGAGACACGCGAGAAGCTAACCGACTCCAGCTTTAGTGGCCTCCCAGCCGGTCTCCACGCCCAACCTAACCTCTCAGGCGCCCCCCCCCCCCCCCCACATTACCAACTTCACATTCAGGGACCGGTTTCCACAGAAGTGCCTTTAAAAAAAAAGGTAGTGTCTGTGTCACTTTGCAGTCTGTCACTTGGCAGGCATCTCTCAGAGGCCCTGCTGCATGGGTCATGTGAGACCTTCTTCTTCTGAGTGGTCACCTCGTCACCTACCGTCCAAATAGAAGGCCGTCAAGAGTCCCTTCCCCATGGGCACTTGGTCCCTTAGAAACAGTACCTCTGCCCCTGTCCTGGCACATTCCTTTGACATGCTGACAGGTATCCTCAGGGGCCAACTTCAGGAAGTATGAATGTTAGGTCGCAGGTCACCATGGAGCTTTGGCTGGGTTGCCCTTCCAACACAAGGCCACCCGCTGTTCCTCTAGAGAGTGCCAGCTCTACCAGGGAGCCCTGGAGCCTGAATGGGGGCAGGGCTGGCGCTGTGTTCCTGCAGGAAAACCCATTTTGGAGACATGCCACTGGGAGAGACGCGGGGAAAACTCTGAAGACAGCAGGAGAGAGGCTGTGTGCCTGGGGTTGGTCCAGTTCCTTCCAGCCCTCCCGATGGGGGCCACACCACCCTCACTGGGCTGGCTGAACCCGGACGGGAGACCCCTTCTGATCCCAAGTCTAGACTGTTTAAGTGGGGAATGGCTACCATGTGAAGAATACTCCCCTGCCTTTGACACAGAGGTCCCTGTCCTCCTCGCCCTGCTCGCTGCAGACGCAGACTAGTCATGGTGTCAAAGTAGGGCCACAGCCCATGTGGCCGTCCACACAGGACGTTTTTGAGCATGAAAGGCAGCACTGGCTGGAGGAGATGCAGCAGCGAGGACACAGGACCCCCTGGGACCTGGGCTGAGGGGTGGGTTGCTTCATGATGATGCCACTGTTAACAACAGCACTGGGACAGCGGGTGGAGGACATGAAAGGGCACGGTGTTGCTTGCATCTTGAGTGCACCTGAAAGAGTGACTTCTTGTCTCCCACGGGTTCCCAGTAGACCCCTGTGAGGCGAGAGAGTCTCTCCTGGGGCTGCACACACCGGGGCCCCTTTCTGGAACCAGTGTGGGAACCAGAGGAGAAGGCAAGGGGCGGGGCTCTGAGAGCTCACCGGGGTCCGCCCAGCCGCTGTCCCCCCACGGGGCGCAGCGCAGCCGCAGAGCCCTCCCCACCCCGCTGCTCAGAGTGACCTCTGCACCGGTCAGGGAAGCTGGCTTGAGGGTGAGAGGGCCATTGGTAGGCAGACAATGTAGTCAAAACTCTGGGCTCGAAAGGTGCCTTAGAAATGAGAAACGTTCCACAGTCCTGCAGAAACACTGACATCTCTGCTCAGACTTGTCGCCCCCACACTGCCCCCAGTTTCTGCCATGTCCTCAGGCTGGCGCTACACCTAATAGTTTTCTTTAAAGCAGGTTGTTGTGTTACGGCCCAGCAATCCCACTTCTGAGAATATATCCAAAGAAATCTGAGACACTGATCAGAAGGTTATGTGCACCCCTATGTCCACTACAGCTTTATCTACAATCACCAAGACTTGGAAGCAACCCAAGTGCCCCTGGGCAGATGAGTGGGTAAAAAAGCTGTGGTACGTCTACATGAGGGAATACTACTTGGCCAAAAAAAGGAGGGAAAGCTTACCCTTTGCCAGAGCATGGATGGACCCAGAGATGATTATAAACCACTCAGAGAAAGACAAGGACCATATGATTTCACCCACATGTGGAATCTAAGGAACAAGTAAACTAAGTGGAAGCAGGCTCACAGACAGACAGATGGACAGCTGTCTGCAGGGTCGGAGGGCTGGGTGAAAAGTGATAGGATTGAGCAAAGAACAAGACGGACACCAGAATGGTGACTGCTGGGGAGCTACAGGGGGAGAGGCAGAAACGGGAAAAGGGTAAATGGGGATGGAAGGAGACTGACTTGGGGTGGCGGGCTCAATACAACACACAGATGACGTCTTATAGAACTGTACACCTGAAACCTGTATCAGTTTATGAACCAATGTCACCCCCATACATTCAATAAAAAATAAAAAGAAAAAATCGACTTGTCTTTCTCGCCATGAATCTAGTTTTAAAGGCCAGCTCTGCCAGCATCACCTGGCCCCTGGCTGAGCATGTTTAAACATGTGTGAAGACGGCTGTGTAGCTCTTCGCACGGGCGGTGTTGGCCCTCGTCCCCTGGGAATCACCTTGGCCACTGCCTTGACCTGGTCTAGCACTGTCCTCTTCCCATCTGAGTGGCGGGGGCTAGTCTGTGCCCCCGGTGAGGGGAGAGCGCCTGGACCCACAGGGGACACTGTGACAGGGACTCTGTTGTGCGGCAGGCCCTCGCCTCCTCCAGCAGACACCCGCCATCGAAGGGGACAGATTCAGTGTGACTGTCGCAGCAAGGCACTCGTGTCTGAGGAGTGGCAGGGCAGTGCTGGCTCCAGCTGGCTGGAGCCTATTGAGTTTCAACGGGACTAAATTACGCAGGGCGTATTTTCTTTCCATGACATTTGCCTTCTAATAATAAGTCGACAGATGTCGTTGTCTTGATCTGCCTTTGCCATGACATGTGCTGTCCCTTCACATGTTTGTGTTTGCGGATGCAGCCAAGGAACGGGCTTATCAGTGGGCGTTAACCCTAACAGCCCTTGGCCTCCTGAGATCCGTGTCCCCAACCTCAGGGGCAGGCACTGGGCACCTTCTGCCTCCTGCTGGCACATCTTGCAGCCCGCCCCCTACGGCTGAGGCCTTTCCTTTTTTGGGGGGTGGGTGCGGGAGGTGGGTCTTATCCATCCTGTTCAGGTGTGTGTCTAGACAGTGTCTGTGGGTCAAGGGCCTGGGACAGCAGCAACAAAGCAGGGCCAAGCTGTCGCAGACCAGCCCGCCGGGCCTCTGCCCACCTCACCGCCTTCTGTACAGGTCACACAGACTGAGAAGTGCCCAGAGAGTCCCGACCTGCACATCCTAGGTCCTCTCCAAACATTTGCGGAATATTTTTTTTCACGTGTATATTTTTGAACTTGTCGTTGTGGAAATTCCCACACACACTGAAGTGGCCACGAGGCCCCAGGTCCCAGCACAGCTGCGGAGTCATCAGGCCCTGCCAGTCTTAGTCCCTCCGTGGCCCTCGCCTTTGAGTGTCTGACAGCGAATTCCAGAAGTGACACCATCTCAGCCGCCTCTGAGAGCCTCTGTCGCTGTTGGGGGCCCTCTCCCCGCATGAGGCCACCACTCAGGCCCAGGGGGCCCCAGGAGTCTCCCAAAGCTGGCACCCATTTTAGAGGCCCCCAAACTGACTGTTGGAGCGCTCCCTAATTCCCAAAGTGGAGCGGGCACGTTTTCAGTGACCAGGCAAATTTCAGCTGTGCTTTCTAAAGGAACGCACGTTTAGAACACACAGAGCCCAAATTGGTGCAATGTCAGTTGTCACCAGCCATGTGGAAAGGTTTGCCATGGCCAGCTGCTGGGCCCCTTGGCGCTATATTAATAGCAGGGACATGGGGCCCGACGGCACGGGAAGCCAGGGCGGAGAGGGACAGCTGTGGGGGACATCACACCATGCTCCAGGCATGTGCTCCCATCCCAGCACACAGGTGGCCTGCACCCTGCCCTGCCGCTCAAGCCCCCCATAGCTCGCGTCTGCCTTCTCCTTGTAGGGTCAGGAATGGGCCTGCGCTGACAACACGCTTGACGAGGGAGCCAAATTAAGGCTGGCACAGTTGGGGTGGAGGGCTGGGGTGGCCCCGTGCTCAGGGTCAGCTTACGCTTTTACTGGAAGTGCAAGCATGTGCAGATGAAGGAGGTGCTGCTCCATCATCCGCCGGGGTATTGGGTTCTACGTGCCACAGCAGGACAGGCAGACTTAAATGTCACAGGCCAAATGGCAGCTCAGTTGGCAGCAGGGTAGAGGGGAGGGGGCTGACCCGCTCAGGGGGCTGGGGAGGGCTGGCGCTTGGGAGAAGCCCTGGCACGTGAGGTCTGTGAAGGGCGGTGGAGGGTCACCCGAGTGAGCGGGTGGTGCCGGGCAAGCAGGAGGGCAGGGGCTGTGGGCGAGGGGCAACGCCAGGGGCAGGTCTGAGAGGGGAGAGATCAATGGGGCCCAGCCCCAAAACCAAGAGGAACAGGTTGGGCAGTAAAGCCAGTGGTTAAGGTCCCTGGTTTTGGTGTCAAACCTGAACTGAGCACCACCCTCAGCCCCCATTGTCCGCCCCATGCCCTGGTGCAACTCACTGATCTGCCCAGTTACAAGGAAAGGACCAGGGCTCCTGGACGACTAAGCCAGGCAAGTGGCCCCTGGCACTCAGAAAGGAGTCTCTGCACAGCGGCACTGCTGTGGAAAGCAAACATTAATCTGAAAACCGCCTGAGGGACAGAGGCCCAGAGATATCTGTTTCAGCAGCACCAGACGTTTTACGAAGTCTCAGTCACAAATGGTGCCCTACACTTAGAAATTAGAAGATTTTACCAAGAGCTTTGGAGACTGGACTTCTTCCAGCCCTTGGGAACCTCTAGACGCCTGGGGCCTGCTGACCGCCTGTCCACAGGCAGCGGTGGCCAAGGGGCGACTGCCCCCTGTTGGCCAGCCACAAACCTACCACCACGGGGGCCGGCGGCCACCTGGCCTGTCACTCAGCCTTGATCAGGGCCTGGCCTCTGTAGGCATTTCCACTTGCTCCCCTGCAGTCAAGCAGAGCTATTATTATCTCAGAAGGAACAAGGGCCACCCGAATTGGCACCGACGTGCTGGCCAGGCCTCCTTGACTTTGCAGTGACATTGGTCTGGGCGGCCTGGGCCCATGGGCTCAGGGCACAGGGGACCTGGCATGGAGGAGTGGAGGCAAAGGCCTGCAGCAGCAAGGGTGGGCACAGTTGCCCCTTTCCTCCCTTCACCCCTGAGCAGCCCAACAGAGACACAGCAGGGTTAGGGCAGCTACTGCAGCAATGCCAGCCAACCGGCATCCTGGCTCTCTGGGCCTGTGGGCCAAGGCCGCTGGGGTCCGGGGCGGTCCGAGACCCGGGTGTGGTGCTCAGCGTGGGGACGGGAGGGTGGAGGGAGCTGCAGGTGCTCTCAGGGCTGCCGGCTGGAGGCGGGCGGCCCTCGAGCTCCCTCCGGTCCCTGCAGCCCGACCTCTGCCTGCCTGTCCAGGCCTCGGGAAGAAACGGTGGCCGAGAGGACCCAGCTGGGCCTCAGGGCACCTGTGTGAAGGCTGAGGGCAGCCCTCCTCTGGAGAGGAGAAGTGTTTCTTGTGGGGAGAAACGCCAGGGTTGGCATTCTCCACGCACCCTGCTCCCAGCTCGGTCTTGGCCCAGAGAGCCCTCCATTTGTTTGTCCCGTCTTCATCTGACGGGTCTCGTGTTGCCTGCCATGTCTTGGGCATTTGGGGACACACCAATTCATTAAAATTTTGTCTTACAGGGAAACCGAGGCACAGAGAGCTGAAATGACTTGTCCACACAGGCGAAGTGTTGGAGTCTGCACTTGAACTCAGGAGGTGACTGGGCTCCGAGACCCACCTTGCGGATACTGGCCTTGAAGGCTGCATGGGACGCGAGGGGCTCCAGGGACGGCCAGGACGACGCTGGGACCGAGTCAGGAGCCCAGTGTGGCAAGCTGCTCTCAGGCCCTGCAGGGAGGAGCCCTTGGGCCGAGGGCTCCAGGTCTGTCAATGCCAGCCTGGCTGCAGGAGGTGAGGGAAGAGGGGCACGAGGGGCAGGGGGCACAGAGAGCTTGGAGCTGTGGGCAGACCCCGTGCTTCCTAGAACTCTCACTGCGCCTGTGTGGAGGAGGCCCTGCCAGAGGCAGGAGCGGCTGTGGGAGGCTGGCTGGCCCAGACAAGCCTGGTGACGAGCCTGGGGACAAAGAAAGTGTCTGAGGTGCGTTCCAGAGGCTCCCAGCGTGTCCCATGGCTATGTGAGGGCTCAGGTGACTGGACAGGTCTGAGCTAGTGAAGCTGGGGTCTGCTTCTGCGTTGATCTAGCTGAGTGGGGACCTTTTTTCCTGAGGTCTCTTTCTTGACAGTGTAGAAGAGGGTCCCTGGCACTTCCAGAATCTTCCTCAGCCCTTTGGGGCTCAGCCTGGAGCACACCCACATGGCCTCAGGGAATGGCAGCCTAGGCCAGAGGCCTGGGAGGTAGAAGGGGCTGTATGGTGGGGAAGAACACCACTCCTGGGCAGGCTGAGTCAGACACCACTGTGTGTGGGGACCCTGCCTCCCCCAGCATGGCCCTCCATCAGCACCCTGAAGGCAGCAGCCCTCTTCACCCTCTGGATGTGTTATAGAGTTTTAGGGTTTTTTTTTTCCCGACAGGTGAGGAAAGTGAACTTTGAGAGAGGTCAGTGCCTGAAGCCATGACTCCAGTCCCCTAACGAAAATGGCTCGCCATTGGGGGCAGCCAGGTGGGCGGGTGGCCAGCACCTGCTGTGGGTGCACCGGGGAGAGATCTCCTGGACGCCCCAGGTCCTCACTGGAGCCAACCCGCATCTGGCTCTCTGGGTGACTGACACTCTGGGTCCAGCTGCGGCACAGTGCCCGAGCCCCTCGCCACCAGATGGCGCAGCTGCAGTGATGATGCTGCCGGCGCTGTCAAGGCCCAGTCTCAGGAGAATCCCTGGGCTGGGGGCTCCTCCGGCCCCGCAGCCACAGGTGTGTGGCTTTCCACCAGCTCTGTCGCTCCGCCCTGACCTGGCCGCCAGTTCAGCCGCCCCAGTTCTTCTGTCCTCCACTCCCTGTCCCGGCTCCATAGGACCAACAGGGTGCCACAGCCCCGCCACCTCCCTCTGCCAGCTGGAAGGGCCTCAGAGAAGGCTCCTGGAGGCCCGACTTCCTGCACCCCGCCCTTGCCTGGCAGGGGCCCTGCAGGAGTTGGTCTGGGTGGGGATTTGTCTCAGATCACGAAGACAGCCTGGTGGGTCGCAGCTCAGCCCTTTTCACTGAGAACCCTCTCCTTCATCAGCACAGGGGCCACGCTTTCACAGCCACGGCTGCCTCTCTCTTAGTGTTTTTTATCTATTGGTTTGAGACCGAGAGAGAGAAACATCATTTTGTTGTTCCACTTACTGATGCATTCACTGGTGGATTCTTGTATGTGGCATCACCCCTGGTCCCCACAGCCCCATTTTGTCACTTGAGGGGGCTCGACAGGCTATGGGCCAAGTCCCATTGAGCTTGGTAGCCCCACGAGGGTGTGAAGGTGTGACTGCCGCCACTGAGAAGGGCTCGGACACCAACGCCCAGGCCACCTCGCCAAACTTCAGGAGCCACTTTGCGAAGGCAGGCTTCTCCCCCTTTGATGAAACATTTGGCCACCTTCAACCAGGGCCCACGACCACTGCCACAAGTGCCCTTTCTGCACAGGTGACTCACTAGAATTAATATTCATTGGGTTTTTATGATAAATTATGCCTCACATAATTTCTTCATTACAGGTGGAAGACAGCTCCTCAGGAAGGCTGGAGTGGACCACTTGGTCACTCATGCTGGGGAAGCGCTGAGACATCACTTGCCCCACTCCCACCCCCGCCCGCCTTGCACTGGCTTAATGGCTGCGTCTCCCAGTCCAGTAATGGGAGAACCTCGCCTCGGCCCAGGAGGGCAAAAGGGAGGAGGCAGAGAGAGCTTAGGTTCATGTAGCACTTGAACATGGAAGGTTGGGTTACTGAAGGTAAGGAGAAATCACTCTCGAAGACGGACGGGTCTCCCTCCCTTCGTCCTTCCTTCAAACCTCTACTGACTACACCCGGTGCTGGTAGGATGCTGGTGACATCACAGTGAACGGGGTTGGACGTGGCCCCGGCCCCCGGGCCGCTCAGAGCCAGACAGGCACAGCCCGGGATCAGGGGGCTGGGCAATCCCCAACATGCGTGAGATCCCAAGGTCGGGGAGGCAGAGGAGGCATGACTGGCGAAGGCCCCATGGGAGAGAGCCTGGGAGCAGGCGGGCCCAGGAAGGACAAGCCAGCCGAGGGGGCAGAAGGAATCCTGCTTGTTTCCCTGAGAGTTCAGGGTGCGATGAATTGCTCAGGAGAGGGAGGCACAGACTCAGATCTGCGTGTCAAGGGATCATTTGATGGAGCTGAGGCTCAGCCACGACCACTGGGGACCCGTGAAGGGAAGGTCCCTTCCACATACAGACCTGGGTCTGGATGGGCCAGGAGGCCCAGGCCGCGGAGAGGGATTCCCTGGAGGAATGGAGGCAGGGCTTGAGTGGGGGTGGGGATAGCAGGGAACAAGAGGCCGCAGGCCGTCTGCTTCATCACCAGCAGTGAGACCGCACGCTACTCGGGAAAATTCTGACAAGCCCCGATTGACTCATCCACCCCAATTCTCCCGGCAATGGAATAAACCAATCTTCTTAAACCTCCAACTGTTCTCATACATTCGTCTTTTTTTTTTGTTTTTTAATATCTGAAGCTCAAGGGAAACTGAAATTCACACCAAAAGAAAAAACCTAGACACTAGATTGAGGCAGACGTGTGCTTATCTGTCTTCCAGAAGAATTGAATTAAAAACAAAGCGCACGAACAGAGCCTCGTGACGTCGCCTGGGCGCCTGGAGGAAAATCACAACAGCCAGCACCCCCTGCGCAGGCCGAGCCTCCTCCCGTCGGGTCCCCGCACAGAAATCACAGGGCCGGAGAGACCAACCGGGCACAGTCTTTGCGCCGGCCCTGGGGAGAACTGTACAAGTGTCCCATCATTGTCCCAGTTTGCTGATGAAGACACGGAGGCTCAGAGAAGTTCAGTCATTTGCCTAAAGCTCTTACTTTATAACTATCAGAATTGGGCCTTGACCCCCAACGGTGACGCTAAAATCCAAAGGACAGAAAAGTGACCTGCCTTGCTCTTCTCTCTCCCTCCAGCGCTCCCCAAACATTGGCCACATGCAGGACAGGAAGTACACAATGCCATTCATCTTAGGGGTTCTCAGCCAGGGGCAGTGTTGTCCCCCAGTGGGCACTTGGCAATATCTGGGGACGTTTTTGGTTGTCACATCTTAGGGGTGGGGAGATACTAGTAGCACCTAGTGGTTCATGGCCAAGGATGCTGCTAAACACCCTGCCATGGCCAGGATGCCCCCACAGCAGAGTGGCCTGGACCACTGAGTGCTGGGCCGAGCAGCCCTGACCTAGGCAAATGGCAGGGGGAAATGTGTGCGTGCCCACAGACAGAGAAAGGGCTGGAAATGCAGGCACTGGCAAGTCTACGTTTGGTTATCTCGGTGAAAGGAGTTGGGTAACTTTTAATTTTTCTTCCCTATGTTTTTCTCTACTGTTTGAATTTTTTAAGGATCAACGTGCATGTACCATTTTATAATCTGAAAAAAAAGAGCTGTTTTCACTCTGTGGAAATAAAAAAAGGCGTGCCCTCACGAATCAGCTGTCCGGAATGGCTCTCTGGGAAATGCATCTGTCCCGACAGCATGGACGGTGCGCACCTGCTTTGCACTGTAGGGATATGCAGTTGTCCTGGCAAAGCTCTCTGAGCTCAGAGGAGAAAACCGGTGGGGAATGCTGAGATACTGCTGTTGCATGTATTCCCCCGAGGTGACGTGCACGTTTCTGCAGTACAAAAACTTCAGAGACAGGGCGGGGTGGGGGTGACTCATGAGGGTCTTCTATGTGCCAGAGACTGGAAAAGAGAGGTGGGTCCAGCACGCCTCTTCTCTTAAGGTGGGAGGACTGGGTCCTTCCCCCTTTCAAAGGAAACATCTAATCCCTAGACCGTTTTTATTTCATCCCAAGGCCTGGCTATGGCTGGCTTTCTCAACCAGGGCACTGCTGACATTTTGGGTGGGATGATTTTCTGATTCCTTTGCAGAGGGGTCCTGGCGTCATAGGGTGTTTAATTAGCAGCACCCCTGGCCTCTACCCTCAAGATGCTAATGGCACCTGTCCTCTCCCAAGTCCCTGCTCAAGGCCAAATGGACTGGGGGTGTGCTGAGGTCATGGCTGATACAGAACCACTGGCCAGCTGGGCACGTCTGGAGTTTTAACAAGAGGGCCTTGTAGAAATGGTACACACTCCTGAATCAGGGTGCTCATTTGCTACATTTCTGAGTCCCTGCCCATGTTTTCCACCTTCACAAGTCTTCCCTGTGACTACCCAACTCGAGGCAGCCCCTCGAGGGGGTCCTTTGTACCCTGTGTCCTTTAGACAAGTGCCACGAGGTTTCCTGACACACAATGGAAGGAGCCCGAGTTTCCCGGGAGCGCCGGGACCCGTGGACTGTGGCTGGCAGGCCGGAGAGGCGCCATGGCAGCCACTTTGCACAGCAGCGCCTAAATCAGAATCAGAGGATGTGCCGGCGTTGAGTAAGATACAATAAAACCGGTCTGGAAATTCAGTATCTCACATCCCTTCCCATCTTTTTAAAAATCCATAATTCATAGAGAACCCAGTCAGGGGTGCGCAGCTGAAAATGAATTACCCTTCTTCCTGAAGACCGAGGCTGGGAGAGGCATTTTCTTGAACTGCAGAAAATAAAAGGTAACTCCTCGGAGCTCATGGCCCCTGATCTTGACCTCCTTGGCCCAGACCTTTACCCCGTAGGGACGGGAACATGACTACTTCTATTCGAAACCACATTCTGAAACACGCTAATTGCACTGCTAGGAATCCACGCTGCGATGATGGACACGCAGGTTGATTCACTGCTGAGAGGCTGGTCATAGCAACAGCCTGGAAGTGACGCAGCTGCCCGCCGCAGAGAACCCTAGGTGAAATAACCCAGGCCCCCCTTGCAATGGAGGGGCCACGAGCACTAAGAACTGGGAGGTTCCTCGTGCAGTGCCAGCGCTCTGCCAGAGCACGACGGGGAGCAGTGTTTGTCCTGTGCCACCACCCGCGTTTACAGAAAAGGGGAAAATACACACGGGTGCGCTGGCCGCTGTACAGCCAGAGTGTTCCCAGGCTGGCTGCAATCCAGGAGGGGACAGAGGGCCACAGGATGCTCCCTGAACACCCTTTCGTATGTTTTGATTTTTGAACCAGAAATAAGTGCTCGGAAACAGATACATAAAATTAAATTTCCTTTTTTTAAGGAAACACACACACACACACACACACACACACACACACAGTGCTACTTTGTGATGAAAGACGCATTACGCGGCAGGGACGGCGAGTTCCGATGAGACACACCCAGGTGTGCTGCCTCGGGGAGGCCTGAGTCCCCCTCTGGATCGTGAAATTTTTCCTTTGGTAGTTGTTTTTTAAGGAGTCTTCACTCCATCTCAGCTGAGATTCTGTAATAATTTGGTGCCTCCCAACTACAACGCGGCCTCAACGCTCTTGAGTTGTGGGCGCAACGCACCCCAGAACGCCATCCCCTCAGCCCCATGTCCCTCAACAAGGAGATCAGGGTTCGGGTTGGTACATGGACGGCTATTAACCTGATAAGCAGGGACTTATTTTTTTGGATATTTCCTACTTGTGACAAGGGATGCAGATTTTCCCATGCAATGCGGCAGTGTGAAAGTTCCTTTTCAAATCATTTATTTAAGTAATGCACGAGCAAGACAATATTAAGTGAGTAACAGCACAGCTAAGCCTGCAGACATGCAAAGACCACAGAGCTGGGACCTGGTGGCGGAAATCTGGGACACACAGCTCCACACAGCATCACCCCCTCGCCCCAGCAAATCTACTTTCCTCTCAATCATCTGGCCTCTTGGGCTCCCTGACTCAATATGATCCAGAAAAGAGGAAAAAATAGGCATTGCAGCGGGCTTTCGATGAGTCTGCCCAGCAGCGAGTCCAGGTGTGCTGTAATTAGGGGGGTGGGGGCAGCTCTCCAAAGTACACCGTGCTCCTTTGCTGGCTCTTCCTACCTCTGCACAGAAATGACCTTTTCTTTCCATTCCACTCTAGAACGTGCTTTCCGTTCCCTTTTAGAAAGTATTGTCCATTCTCTGATGCCTATTACGCTCTAACAGAGGGTTGCTAGTGTTGTGCTTTAACAAGTCTCGGTGCAATTATGCCGCAGACCCTAAGCTGACAAGGGAGGCCCAATGAACGAGGGGGTTTGGCTGGATCAACACTTGCCTGCAGCCCCTTCTCAGAGAGATTGCAGATGGGTGGTGCCAGAGACAGGCCCTGGGACAGAGCACCCCACTGAAGACTGAGGGCTGAGAGATGAGATGGCCACAGTGCCCCAGGCACTACTGAAGCGCAAGGGAGCTCCAGGTGTACTGTGGAGACACAAGGGAGGGCTGCGGTGCAGATGGCACAGTGGTTGGTCCTGGTGGGGACAAACAGAAGTCCAGCAGAGTGGGCAGAGGGCAGCACGTGAGGTCACTATGGCACAGAGACCGCCTCCCAGAGCCCCAGCTCTCCCGTTTGCCTTCGAAACACCCACAAAACCCAAAGTGCCTGCTTGTGTGGAGCAGCCACAGCCTGCTCTCCCGTGCACGGGCTGTGGACACCTGTTTCTTCATTATTTTCTTCTAAAAAAACTAGTTAATCCTCCTGCTCAATTTTGATTTAGGATCGAGCTTGGGAAAGGCAAGTTCTTGGGGAACTGGAGTTTCCGGAAGGTCTCTTTGCGTTTCTAAGACAACCCTGAACACAGCGCTGCGGGCTGCTCGGCACCGGACAGGCAGGAGCAGACTGTCAAGGAAGTCCCACAGCCCCCGTCATCGACATGGCCATGTGCTCACTACACACACCCACCCTGCCCCACCTGACCAACTGAGGAGGGTGCTGGTGATCCCCATGCACAGGCGGGCACACAGAGGCTTGGAGAAGTTGGGCCACCTGCCCATGGTGACAGAGGCAGGGAAGGTTGGAGACAGGACTTGATGGGGAGAGGGGCCACATGATCCTGGGTGTTCCCGGAATGGGCCCCCGAGGCCCGGCCAGGCCAGGCTAGGCAGCCATCAGTGCTGGATGCAAAGGTCAAAGACAGCCAAGTGTTGGGGACCCCATGCATTGTCACTCAAGTTCTATGGGGACGGGCTTTCCTCGGTTTCCTCCTGAAGCCCAGCAGTGGGACATGCCTGGCACAAAGCACACACTGCTGTACAAGCAGCCGTTTGAGGGCTTCAGATGCCGACTCCGGGGCTGTCGGATCCAGGGATGGATGGCTTCTGCGCAGAGCCCGGCAGACACAAAAGGTGCCTCTCCCCCACTTCCTGTGGGACCCCACCCATGTGTGTTCCCAGCACAGGACGAAGGAAACTCTTAACCCAGATCAACACCCCGCCAACAGGGACTTTCAGGCAACAGAGGAGGGTCCCAGGGAGGGCATAAGGCCACCTTCCCGGGGACCCTGTAGGGACTGCTTTGTCCTGATACACATTTGAGACAAGCTGGTTGCCCACGCTGGAGGGGGTGGGCAAGGGTGGAGGGCTGGGAGGCGGCTCCCGCAGTGCTGAGGACCCAGCTGGCTGGGTGCACAGAGAGATGGCTGTTCTACACACTGGTGCTTAATGAGGCCGCAGGCAAGGGCGAATGGAGCTGGTGAGAAAATGACCGCCCTGGCTGGGGACGGCCAAGGCTCTGGTGGTGGTGGTTCTGGTGCTAATGCAAATGTGGCAAAGGGGAGGGCTGGCCAGAAGAAGCCGCCACTCTTGTACTTTCTTGAACTTGAAGCTTCACGTTCCAGAAAGTTCTCAGGTAGGAGAGCCGAGGTCAGCCAGGAAGTCCATTTTAGACATCTCAGAGGCAGGCCTCCCTCTGTTACTCCTAGGTAGGGGCCCAATGGAAAGGTGCAGACCTGGGAATCTGCGCTGGGGCTCCTGACCCAGCAGCCGGGGTGGGGCTGTACCAGAGGGGCAGAGGGTGGCAAGGAAGGGGTTGATATGTTCCTCTGATCAAGCTCTTTCAGATCAGGTTGAACAGCCCCCTCCAGGTCCTCAACTATGGTTTTTGAAGAGGCCTTGGTCGGAAGGGTGCCCAGGGAAGGAGGCAGCCATGAAAACCCAAAGACCCCAGCGCCGGGCCTGAAACAGCCTGAGGGCTGCTGGCCGGGTGGCCTGGTGGCCGTGACCACACAGGTGACAGCCGGATACCTCTTCTGCTGCTGCTGTGCTCCCTGCTCTCAGGCAGGGCCACAGGAGTGTTTTTGAGAGGAAGGGACATTCTACCAACCGAGCTCTACTGCCCAGAGCCGCCACTCACTTCAGTGTCCTGGGGGTCCCCACCTACTGTTCCTTGTTACCTGGCTGTGCATTTTGATACAAGCGCAGGGGGAGGTAAGATTGACCTTGACACATTCCAGGCCCTGGCCTGGGAATCACACCACCCACTGCCGCAGTCCCGCCCCCTTCCCTGCAGGCAGGGTGATCACAGAGCCTGCGCACCAGCCTGGGTGCTGCAGTCAGGACCCTGGGCTGCTAGCTCTGCATCTTCTCAGCACTCAGGCGGAGCCAGCCCCCGGGACCAGCTGTGGGCGCAGCTGGCCTGGAAGGCAGCAGGGAAGCCAACTTGCCTAACTGAGCACGTTCTTCCCACTGTGTGTGAGTAGGAGGAGAGAAGGGCTTGGCCGCTTGGCTGCATGGACCTTTCAGAACACAGGTTTCTGCGCCCTCCAACCTGTGGATTCTGAGTTGCCAGGAGTGGGGTCCAGGGTCTGTATTCTCCTTCAAGCCTCCCTCCCCCACATCAGCCTTGCAGACAGAGGCCTAAGGATAATTCCAAACCGGATCCTTAGGTGGGAGTGGAGGCAGAGTAGAGAGGACCACCCTGATTTGCATGAGGGTGGGGGCAGAGAAGTTCCCACCTCCCTGAGACCCGCTCTCGGAACACCTGCGGCTGTGATTATACATGCAAAGTAAAGCTAAAATTTCAGAGACGTATCTGGAGAATTCAGTTCAGAAGAAGCACGTTCATCTGAAATACCTAGATAATTAAAGAAAAAAATATATTCATTGCATAAATTGCTCATTAATTCCCTCCTCTGTGGGGGCACATGGCTGAAAAGCAGGCTCCTTGATTAATCCAAGCTATATGAAATCCTCAAGGGGCGTTTTTCTTTCCCTGGGCCTGGGGGCCTGGATCTTCGTATTTCCCTCCTCTCTAAAAAAATCATAAATGAAGTTGTCCCTTTGCAAAAATGGGTTTCAGATGTGGCGTGGCAGAATAAGTCCTCTAGTTGGTAGAATCAATTTAGGTGCGCATTTTCTTTTTTAAAGCACACATTTTGAAATCAGATGCATTCTTTCCAGTTCACTAGAAATGCTAATTTTTTCCAGTCACATCTCAAAGTTACATTGTGTGTGGCTAAGTGAATAAGAGCCAGCACAATAGCACTTCAGAGTGACTGAGGAGGGACGTGATCCCAATCAGAGGGAGGGACAGGGAAATGGTTAATTTCAGAAGCAGGCTCCTGATTGGGAGAAGAACCTATAGAATTATTTATTTCCTTAAAAGAGAAAAAGCCCTGAAAATTCACAAACCACTTGGAACGAACAAGTGTCTAATCCTGGCAGGTTGATTTTTCAAGACCCCCTAATGAATGTCAGCACGTCTGTTCCCCACTTGTTCCCCTGCCTCGTTCACTTCGACCTGGGGCGACTGCGGCCCCTTGGCCCCACTGGCTTCTTTTTCCCTTCAGCTGCTTCATTCAGGCGCAGTGGGACCTCCGCCATGCACCGTGAGCGTGTTTCCGCCCCTGGTCTGCTCTTGCCCACACCCTCGCAGCTCCAGTCCCCGACAGGTGCGGCATGGGGCGAACAAAGGCCTCTCCCGGACCTGTAGGCTCCACTGTCCAGCCTTTGAGAAAATACAGTGGGAACCCTTGTGCACTGTTGATGGGAACGCAGACTGGTGCGGCCACTGTGGAAAGCAGTATGGAATTGCCTCAAAAAAGTAAAAACAGAACGAACTGCCTTAAGACCCAGTGATCCCACTTCTGGGAATTTATCTGAAGAAACCTGAAATACTAATTCGAAAGAATCTGTGCACCCCTCTGTCCACTGCAGCGTTATTCACTATAGCCAGTATTTGGAAGCTGCCCGAGTGTCCATCAGAAGAGGAGTGGATAAGACCACTATGGGACATGTACACAGTGGAATTCTACTCGGCGGTAAAAAAGAACATTGTACCCTGTGCAACAGCATGGACGGACCTGGAGAACACAATGCTAAGTGAAGTAAGCCAGTCAGAGAAAGACAAAGACCATATGATCTCACGCATATGTGGAATCTAACGAACAAACTGAACTAACAAGCAAAACGGAGACAGACCCATTGATGGAGAGCAGGCTGGCAGCTCTGGGCTCAGGGTAGAGGGATGGAGCATAAAAGAAAACCAGAGAAAGGACTCATGGACACGGACAACAGTGTGGGGATTCTGGAGGGGGTACAGAGGTGGAAGAGGGCATGGGGTGATAAATGGTGATGGGTAAAATACAGAAAAAAGTAAAAAAAAAAAAAAAAAGCCAATCTTTTGAAAACAGAAAATACAGGTGTGGCCTTTTAATGTCTGCTGGCTGGGCCAGAGAACTCTCTTCAGGATCCGGCTAGGGACCAGCACTGAACACTTCGTACTCATGACCTGCTTCATAAAGCTGCGGAGGGCACAGTCACCCTGTTCAGAAAACCCTGTGTCAACATCAACTATGTTCGGCACTTGGGGACACTCCTTTCCAGTTCGCTAACACACTGAGGGCTTGCTCTGAGTACCTGCTGGAGGACTGGATCCCCAGATTGGGGATTTTACAGACCAGGAAAAAAGTGAAAATGATTAGAGAGGAGATTTCCATTTTACCCAGAAAGGGCATTAAAGGGCAACCACCTTCAAAGGCCACTTCTCATAGAAGGAAGAGCCTGGGGACACCTGAAGGACACTGTGAGCAAGGACTGGCTCTAGGGGTCATTCCACCAAGGCCAGGCGCTGCGCCCCACCCTGCCCCCAGGGGCTGGCACAATCCACAATGCGGTGCTGGGCCACCGGGTAAGGCAGCTCCTGCTGCCCTAGGGTCCACCCTTACATTTGAGTGCGCCCAGCCTGGCGCAAAGCTCGCTCCCTGCCCTGTGTGCAGGGGGAAGTCACACACCCTCTAGGTTGAGACCCTGTCGCAGCCCCACCCCAGGTCAGGCACAGCTGAACTGCACGGAAGTGGCTGGTGAGTTCCACCAGAAAGCAGGCCCGCAGCAAACAAGCAAAAAGATCAAGGGGAGGTGAATGAGAGGAGAGAGGCAGAAGAGGCAGCCCGCTGTTTCTCTTGAACACGCCACACGAGCCACCCCCCAGATGGGGATGCGCCTCCAGGGACCCACTCGTGAGGAGGGGCAACGCCTGGCACCGGAGGAAGAGTTGCCTGTGCCTTTCCACCTCCCTTCCAGGAAGAACCAAGCACTTCCTGCGAGCCCCAGCGCCCTCTTCTCCTGCTGCCAAGGCCAGGCCACTGTGAAGACCATGTTCACGCTCCTCTCCGGCAGCTCTGAGGCAAGGCACCCGAGAGGGAGGGCCTGCCTGGGACTTGACCACTAGAGAAGGACCATGCTGGTACTGACCCTTCTTCCTTCCATGACAACTGTCTTCTTAAAAAGCACCCACCCACACCTTCTAAAGAGTTCACAGAGCACCACATGCTGCCCTCCCATTCCAAAGGGGAACCCTGGGCTGTAGACATAGAGGGACATGGGGATTAGGAGGCGGACCAGCTCAACAGCAGGGCTAGCAAATGACGTCCTGTAGGCCGGGTCCAGTCTGCCAGCTGAGAATGGTTTCTACATGTTAAAATGATTGGATAAAGACATCAAAAGAAGATTTCTCTTAACATGCGGAAGTTATTTATGGGAACTGAAACCTGAATTTCCTGTAATGTGTCATTGGCGTGTGGCCATGCCCGGCTGCGATTGTCGTCTGTGGCCGCTTTTGCTGGATATTTACCGCCTGGTACTTCATGGCAGAAGTTTGCCGAGCCCTGGGTAAGCCCCCGGGTGGACTTTCAGAGGGTTCCATCCATTCCCAAAATTGTTTGCCAGTAGGGCCTGGGTACTTTTTCAGAAGAGGCCCACAGCTTCTTGCTCTAAGTTCTCGAAGGGCCCAGGTTCCCCAGCATACAGGTCTGCCAGAGTTGGCAGATACACAAGAGCAGTTACACTGAATTTCAGATAAAAAAGAAACCCTTTTTTATTATAAGCCTGTCCCAATTACTTCACACCACACGTACTGAAAAATTACCCATCGTTCATCTGAAATTGCAAAGTCATGGGGTGTGCTGTTTTGACCTGCAACCGGACCCGAAATGTCCCCTCTCATGGCCCCACCCTCACTGCCAAGCTGACCTTCTTCAAGGTGGGAGGGGCAGGAGGGGCGTCCCTCCCCTTCTTCCTCTAACTCTGCCCAGGCCCCTCCCTCCAGTTTCCTGAGCTAGTGGTGGTTTAGTAAACAAAATGTTACATTTATTGTATTTTGCTGTGTATAATGTGCACCCACATTTTTTGCCCAAAGTTTCAAGAAAAAATATCTTTCATTTTAATTTTTTAATTCAAGTATTTATTGACTTATATTTAGATGCTTGTTTTTGTATTATAAAGGAATTTTAGCATTTATTTTTGAACATGTATTGATTATGCTATTACAGTTGTCCTGATTTTCTCCCCTTTGCCCCCCTCCACCCAGTACCCCTATTACCTCGGGCAATGCCCCCACCATGGTGCATGTCCATGGGTCATGTGCATCAGTTCTTTGGCTTCTCCGTTTCCTGTGCTGTACTTTACATCCCCATGGCCATTCTGTAGCTACCTGTTTGTCCTTCTTAATCCCCTCACCTCTTCTCCCACTCTCCCCCTTCCCTCTCCCATCTGGCAACCTTCTGGTAACTTCTTTTCTCTTGCTTTTAAGAGACTCTCTTTATCTCTAACCTTTGGCCTTTTAATAATGATGTGTCCTGGAGTGGGCCTCTTTGCATCCATCATAACTGGGACTCTATGGGCTTCTTGGACTTGAATGTCTATTTCCTTCACCAAATTAGGGAAGTTTTCTTTCACTATTTTTTCAGATAGATTTCCAATTTCTTACTCCTTCTCTCTTCCTTCTGGCACCCCTATGAGGTGAATGTTGGACCTCTTAAAGTTGTCCCAGAGGCTGTATATACTATTCTCATTTTTTTGGATTCTTTTTTCTTCTTATTTTTCTGTGTTGTTGTTTTTGCTTCATTATGTTACAAATCATTGATTTGATTCTTGGCTTCATCCATTCCACTGTTGTTCTGTGAATCTATCAACACTCACCTTAAATGTAAAAAACTTCAATGCTCCAACCAAAAACAGAGGGTCACCGAATGGGTAAGAAAACAAGACCCATATATATGCTTCCTCCAAGAGACCCATCTCAAATTGAAGATACACACAGACTAAAAGTAAAAGGTTGGAAAAAGACATTTCATACAAATGGAAAAGAAAAAAAGCTGGGATTGCAGTACTTATATCTGACAAAATAGACTTTAAAACCAGGGCTATAGTAAGAGACAAAGGAGGACACTATATAATGGTAAAGGGAACAGTCCAACGAGAGGATATAACCCCAGTAAACATTCGTGCACCCAACATACAAGCACCTACATATGCAAAGCAAATCTGGACGGACATAAAAGGAGAGATTGGCAGAAATGCAGTCACAGTAGGGGATTTTAACACCCCATTGGCTTCAATGGATGGATCTTCCAGGTAGAAGGTCAACAAGGAGACAGCAGCCTTGTGTTGATCTAGACACACTAGGGCAGATGGACTTAATAGATATCTTCAGAGCATTTCACCCCAAAGCAGCAGAATACACATTTTTTTCAAGTGCACATGGAATGTTTTCTAGGAGAGACCACATGCTAGGACACTAAAACAAGTCTCAGTAAATTAAAGAAGACTGAAATCATATCAAGCATTTTCTCTGATCACAATGACATGTAACTAGCAATTAACCACAAGAACACTGAAAAACACACAGACATGGAAGCTAAATAACATGTTATTAAACAATGAGTGGGTCAACAATGAGATAAAGGAAGAAATCAAAAGATACCTTGAAACAAATGAAAATGAAGACACAACAATCCCAAATCTGTGAGACACTGGGAAAGCAATCCTACGAGGGAAATTCATAGCACTATAGGCCTATGTCATTTCAAATAACAAGAAAAAGCTCAAGTAAACAATCCAACTTTACACTTAAAGGAACTTGAAAAGCACAACAAAGCCCAGTGTGAGTAGAAGGAGGGAAATAATTAAGATCAGAGCAGAAATAAATGAAATAGAAGCTAAAAAAAAATGATATAAAAGATCAATGAATCCAAGAGCTGGTTCTTAAAAAGATAAACAAGATTGACAAACTTTTAACCAGGCTCATCAAGAAAAAAAGAAAAAGGACCCAAATAAATAAAATCAGAAATGAAAGAGGAGAAATAACAACTGACACCAAAAAACACAAAGGGCTGTTGAGAAAATATGATGAACAACTATAAGCCAGCAGACTGGACAACCCGGACAAAATGGATGAATTCCTAGAAACATACCATCTTCCAAAACTAAATCAGGAAGAATCAGAGGATCTGAATAGAGAGATTACAACTAATGAAATTGAAGCAGTGATCAAAAATACCCCAGCAAACAAAAGCCCTGGACCAGATGGCTTCACAGGTGAATTTTACCAAACATTCCGAGAAGGACTAATACCTCTCTTTCTCAAACTATTTCATAAAATTCAAGAGGAGAGAAGGCTCCCAAACTCATTTTACTAGGCCATTATGATTCTAACTCCAAAATCAGATAAAGACACTACAAAGAAAATTATAGGCCAGGGGTGTCAAACTCATTTTCACCGGGGGCCACATCAGCCTCACGGTTGCCTTCAAAAGGCCAAATGTAATTTCAACTCCTTAACAGTTAAGGAGTAGTTACATTTACACAGTCCTAAAATTATTTTGGCCCTTTGAAGGCAACCATGAGGCTGATGTGGCCACTGGTGAAAATGAGTTTGACACCCCTGTTATACGCCAATGTCTCTGATGAACATAAACACTAAAATCCTCAACAAAATATGAGAAAGCTGAATACAGCAGTGCATCAAAAAGATCATACACCATGATCAAGTGGCATTTATTCCAGGAATGCAGGGATGTTACAATGTTCACAAATCAATAAACATAATATACCACACAAACAAAATGAGGATAAAAGCCACAAGATTATATCAAGGGATGCAGAGAAAGCTTTTGATAAAATCCAGCACCTATTTGTGATAAAAACTCTCAGCAAAGTGGGAATAGAGGGACCATACTTAAATGTAATAAAGGCTACATATGACAAACCCACAGCCAGCATCATACTCAATGGGCAAAAACTAAAAGTGTTTCCCTTAAGATCGGAAACAAGACAGGGATGTCTCCTTTTACCTCTCTCATTCAACATAGTACTAGGAGTCCTAGCCACAGCAATCAGACAAGAAGAAGAAGAAAATAAAAGGCATCCAAACTGGAAAGGAAGAGGTAAAACTGTCTTTATTTGCAGATGACATGATACTGTACACAGAGAATCCCAAAGATTCCACCAAGAAACTACTAGAAATGACCAATGAATTCAGCAAAATAGCAGGATACAAGATTAACATTCAGAAATCATTGCATTTTTATATGCCATTAACAAACTAACAGAAAGGGAAATTAAGAAAATAGTCCCATTCACAATTGCTCCAAAAAGAATAAAATACCTAGGAATAAACCTAACCAAGAATGTAAAGAGCTGTACTCAGAAAATTATAAGACACTAAAGAAAGAAATTGAAGAAGATACAAATCAGTGGAAGCACATACCATGTTCATGGATAGGAAGAATCAACATCATTAAAATGTCCACACTACCCAAAGCAGTCTACAGATTCAATGCAATTTCTATCAAGATTCCAATGATATCTTTCACAGAACTAGAACAAATATTTCAAAAATGTATATGGAACCACAAAAGGCCTTTTTCAGGATACCAACAGTGATCCTGAAAAAGAAGAACAAAGTTGGAAGAATCATGCTAATATCAAGTTATAATATGAGGCCACAGTAATCAAAACAGCTTGGTACTGGCATAAAAACAGACACATAGATCAATGGGACAGAAGAGAGAGCCCAGAAAAAATCCACACCTTTATAGTCAATTAATAGTCAACAGAGGAAGCCAGCCCATATACAATGGGCTAAAGATAGTTTATTTAATAAATGGTGTTGGGAAAATTGAACAGGTAAATGCCGAAAAATGAAACTAGACCACCTTCTTACACCACACTGAAGAATAATTCAAATGGATCAAAGACTTAAATGTTAGACCTGAAACCACAAAAATCCCAGAAAAGCCCTTGGCTGGTGCGGCTCAGTGGACTGAGTTCTGGCCTGTGAACCAGGGGGTCGTCAGTTCAATTCCCAGTCAGGGTATGAGCCTGGGTTCCGGGCCGGGTCCCCAGTGGGGACGCGTGAGAGGCAACCACACATTGACATTTCTCTCCCTCTCTTTCTCCCTCCCTTCCCCTCTCTCTAAAAATAAATAAATAAAATCTTAAAAAGAAATTAACAATGGATCTGCCTTTTGACCCAGCAATCCTATTTCTGGGAATATATCCAAAGGAACCCAAAACACTAATTCAAAAGAACATAAGCACCCCTACATTCATCACAGCATTATTAACAATCGCCAATATATGGAAGCAGCCCAAGTGTCCATCAACGAATGAGTGGATAAAACAACTATGAGACATGTACACAATGGAATACTGCTTGGCCATAAAAAAGCGAATTTCACCCTTTGTGACAGTGTGGATGGGCCTAGAGAACACTATGCTAAGTGAAATAAACCAGTCGGAGAAAGACAAAGACCATATGATCTCACTCACATGTGGAATCTAATGAACAAACTGAACAAACAAGCAAAACAGAGACAGACTCACAGATGGAGAAGAGATAACAGCTAGCTGGGGGGGGGAGGGGATAGAGGGGTTGAACAAAAAAGAAAAAGGACTCATGGATGTGACCAACAGGGTGGTGATTCCTGGGGGGAGGGGGTGTAAGGGGACTAAATGGTAACGGAAAAAGGTATAATAAAGATTATATATTAAAAACAAAACACAAGAACAGATACAAAATATTTCAGGTACTACCCATGTATAATGCATATCCTTATTTTTCCCTCAAAAATCGGGTAAAAAAGTGTGCACTACACATGGGAAAATATGGTGTTTCCTCTAAACTGATTTTTAAATAAATTTTTATAGCATAAGCTCTTTTCTGATTACAGTAGAAACCCATGCTTATTAAGAATGAAACCCTAGATGAAATGGGTAACAAATGAAGGGGGGTTACCCAGGACCCACCGCTGGACGCCGTGCGCCTCCTGCGGCTGTTTGAGGCCGAGCCTCCCGTTCCTCCTGGCCCCTCAGTGAGGCTGCTGCCCTCTCTCCTGTGCGTGCAGTGACATACTGTGGACACCTTTCCCCGAGGGCACCCTACCCACCGACGGCTGCACCGTCACTGAGGTCATGTCCCACAGACGAACCCGGCATCATCCATCCCTGTGGTACTGCAGCTGGGAGCCTCTTGCTCTGATGATATCAATTAAGGAAGCTGGTGTTACTCCCTTTCTTGTTATTGAAGTAATGCATGTATGAGGGAGACCAAACCCCCTCCCTGAAATTATTCAATATCTTCTGGAGGGTGGGCCCCTTGTAGGACAGGCTTTTCCTGCTAGGTGAGTGTTCTAGGAACCGACCTGTACCAGTGTACCAGCTGGCATTGTTGTCAGAGGCTGCGTTCGGCTTCAGTGAATTTTTTTTTTGAAGACCCTTTCAACATGTTTGCCCATTTCATGATGGGTGATTTATGGCACACCGGCCCACTCCGTGCTGAGTATTCAGCAGTTTTCAACCAAAAATAGCATGACCCCCATGCCTCACCCTCCCTATTCACCCCATCTCACCCCAAGACACTTTTTGTTTCCCTGGGTGAAAGAAGTCCTCAAAGGGAAACATTTTGCTGATGTGGAGGAGGTGAAACAAAAATGGTCAGAAGCACTACAAGGCACCGAAATGAACAGCTCAAACACTGTTTTGAGCCATGGAACAAACATCTCGATAGGTGTGGTGACTACAGTTTAAACATGTAAGAATAAATACACAATATTTTATAAACAAATCCAGTTTTCTGGGTGCCCCCTTATATCTTCTTCACAAACCAAGAGCACTGAGTGTTCGTGGTAGAAAACACAGTTCTGGGGCCCCCCCTCGGCCCCTGACTCTGCGCTTTCAGCCCCTTCTTCACGCGGTTCCGACAAACAAGCGTCGGGCTTTTTCTGACCTACCTGAGACTTGATCCGCTGAGCTCCTCACAGGGGCGGCCTTGGCTCCTCGGCAGGCCTCCGCCTGAGGCTGCCCCTGCCTGCACTGTCTCACCCATATGAGCGGGGCCACCTCCTTGCCCTGGGTGGTGCCTGACTCCAGCCTGAACTGCACTCTGCTTGGCCCTGGATGAGCATCGTGAGAACCAGATGTTCCCCGACAGTCCCGGTGGTGCCAGGAGGAAGGAGACAAAGGCCCCACCCACCCACCCATCCTCCTGCAGAGCACCACGCCTCCTGCCCCTCTCCACTCTGCTCTGAGACCATGACCCAGCCCCTATTTCTTGGTCTGACCCACATTTGCTCAAACAATCCCCAGGTGTCTGCCAGGTGGGGTGCTGGGGTGTGAGGAGAAACACCTGTCCTTCCCTCGGCCACTCAGCACCTGGCCATGGCCTTGTCTCAGAGACTGGAGCCTGAGACGCAAGGTCTTCTGATCATCAGGTGCGCATGCCTTGGGAATGGGGGTGGGTGACTGTGGGGGCAAATTCAGACCCACCAATTCTTTCCTGAGAAGTTTCTGGATGGCCAGTCCCAAGGCGGGCACCCTGGTGACACAGCAGAACAAGGCCTGGTCCTTCCCCAGAGGGCCTGACCCCACGTAAGGAGCAGGAGTCACGCCCGTGTAGCGGAAGCACCTGGAGAGGCCAGAGGAAGGCCACGAGGCAGAGAACACCAGCCAGCATCCACACAGCAGCTGGCCCCATCTACGTGCCCCACGTAACTCAGATAAATAGCTATACGTTCACCTGTGTAATCTCACAACCACCCTGGAGATGAGGAAAATGAGCAGCAGAGAGAGCAGGTGCCTCATCAGCCCCATAGCTTACGAATGGCAGACCTGGGGGTCCAGCACTCGGCAGACCCCTGGGCCCCTGCACTACAGTCAGTACACAGCAGTGACACCAGTCATGTGGACAGTAACAGGGAGGACAGTGCTAACGTAAGCATGTGATTCTCACCGGTCCCACAGGATGGGGGTTCTGTCCTGTCCCCATTTACAGATGAGGCAGTTGAGACTCAGTGACGTTAGGAGGGGAAGGGAAGCCTCCTAGGGCAGGGGGGTGGACTTCCTAGAGGAGAGGCAAAATTTGGAAGGGTGAGGGGGTAGGGAGTGGGCACTAGGGCACTTCCTGGCTGGTGTGTTTCACTTCAGCTTTTCCAGGATCGTGGAGTGATTCTGAGGATGACGTCATCAGCTCCAGCTCTGAAGTCAGTGAGGGCGAGAAGGCCAAAGAGGCCGAGGGGGCAAGCACGGACTTTGCCCCGAAAGTCACTGCCTTCACTTTGGGCTTGAAAACCACACTGGAGCCGTCCTCCCCACCACAGGGAAGGCCCTGCCCTGCTCTTTGGGGCTGCAGCATGCCCAGCAGGGCCCCGGCTTGAGCCCGGCAGGGATGCCTCTCTGAGCATGCCCACGCCCCTCCGCCTGCTGGTCAGGGCCTGTGCCGTCCCAGGGCCCCAGGCAGCCCAGTCAGCAGCCCTTTCTGGGACAGGGGAGGAGATGACCTCTATCAGCACCGCCCAGGGTGGCAGCCACCTGCCCCGTGTGGCTTTTGAGCACTTAAAATGTAGCTCATGCAACTGAGAAACAGATGTTTCATTTTACTGAATTAAAATGAAATTTCAAAAACTAACACTTGACTGAGTTATTGGAAAACTTGGAAGTCTGTTTGGAACAACTTGGGTGTGTGGATCTGTGTTTTCCACTCTAAATTTTATGAAATCGAAATACAGGTCAAGTACTTCCGATGAAAATTCAGCATTCAAGCTGCAATACTGTAAGAGCAAAACACACACCAGATTTTGAAAACGTGCTGTGGCTAAGGTTGTCTCCTTAGCAGGAGCGGGTGGGAAGCCTGCTGGGAAATGTGCCCAGAGCTGAGTTAAAACAGACCACTGGGGAAATCCCAAGCTAAGCACACCAGAGATCTGCCCACCGTCTGCCGCTCCTGCCCCTGCGAGCGCTCACAGGTTGTAATATTTCCTGCGTCAGGGTAGCAAAGTGGCAGGTGTGACAAGGGCTCACAGATGCACAGGGGCTGCTCATCCTCACAAGGGGGGTCAGGGTCCCCAGAAGCAAATAACTGGCCCAAGGTCAGAAACCCAGCTTCCCAAGGCCAGGGGAGAAGCCGTCCATCTTGGAAGAAGTTGTCTGAATGAGTAACTGCCCAGAGCACTTGCACCACGGCGAGCACACTCCAGCTCACCTTGACGGGCCGGGCGCATCCTTTATCTTGTACCTGCTTCCGTGCACACCCCCGTGGTAACGCCGGGTGCCCAGGCCCGAGGCACCACGCACGGATCGCTAATACAGGGAAAGGAGATCTGCTCCCAGCTGACTCTCTCCCTAACGCAGAAGAAGCGGCAGGTGTGACTGGCCCAGCAAACCCCACTCCGTCCCGCACCTCCTGGGGCCCGCGCCTTCCGCACTTGGTCCGCTCGTGTCGAGCCTCCACTTTGGGCTTAGTGATGTGTGGCTCCGTGACAGCTCCGGGGTGTCAGAATGGCCCCGGGGACTCTGTGACCTCTCCCCGCAGTGCCCACCGCCGTGTTCTGCACACCTGGCGTGTGAAGGATGGCTTGCCAAGAGCTTGGCCCTCGGTTTTCACCTCAGAGAGCGCTCGGGGAGGAGCGGGGACAGAGGGCTGGGGACAGAGGAGCCAGACCGACTCCTTCCCCGACTCGGGCAGGCTTGGAAAACACTGCTTTACACCTGTCTCACAGTGTCGTCCGGGATACAAAGTTCAAAACCAGAATCTGATGGATTAGTTAAAAAAAAAGACACAAAAAAACAAAGCCAACCACACCTGCTTGTCCACGCCTGAGGCAGCTCACAGAAGTCTCCTCTGTGCAGAGGAGCCACAAACCTGAAATTTGCCCCACGATGGAATGGGATCCTGCCAACCCCGCCCACGACTACTTTCACATTCCATCCAAATAAGCACCTCACTGTCCAACACAGTAAGAAGGGAAACCGCGTTCCTGTCCGGCAGGTTTGGGGCCCCTCCCGGCACAGCCCCGCCGGTGATGGATGTCTGCACTTTATTTACCGCAGACAGACCCAGCCCCTTGTTCCTCAGCTGCTACCAACCCGAGGTCGTTCATCACCTGCTTGCTCCTTTTTGAAATTCACTGAGCAGCGGGCGGCTCTTTAAACGCACGCACGTAATGCATTTTAAAGAGCATTTCTGCACAGATCCATTTGCTCGACCTCGGCGCGCAGCGCGAGACGGAATGGTGTTTCAGTGCACACCTCCCGCGGCCTATTTGGAATGCGTACGCCGAGGTGTTATGTGGCTCTGTGCTGCAGGCTCGAGGGGAGGCTGTCCTTAACACTTGCGTTGAGTGACAGTTCCAGCAAGACCCCGGGCGTGGGGCTGAGGAAGCTACCAAGCCTACAAGGCTGCGTTTCTATCCTCTGGAACTTAGCATCCAGGCAGGGCACTGAAACACGCATGTGACTAGTTCAAGTGTAGGCTGAGAAGCGGAGCTGGAACCCCTTCTAGTGTGGGGCCGTACTTCTTGCTGGCTTTGGTCTTGGAAGAGGGGCACCTCTGGGTCGCACCTCACTGCCTCAGTGAGGGATGCTGGGGGAAGGCTGGATCACCCGGCAAGACTTCTCGTAGGAAGAGCTGGCCGGAAGGAGTGGTTGGGTTCCCCGTGGAGTAGAGGCGGTGGGCAGTTCATTCCTGGCTGAAGAATTGTCCTGGGCAGAGTGCATGTGTTTTGGTGTGAGACCACTACTCTGGGCTGAAAAGGACCATCAGTCGAAGTGGGGGATAAAACTAGATGTTCTCAAGGGCCTCTGACCTCACTTGCCACAAACCAGGCTCTGGAGGACCCCGACATGGTCTCCTTCCCCAGGGGCCTGCCTCAGTTGATAGGGTCTCTGTCCAGCCAAAGTCTATGGGAAGTTCTGTCCCTCACCTCCAGCCCCTGTCTACTGCACCATAAGGGTGCTCTTGTGTTGTCCTGAATTCCTCTAGAATTGCCCGTTTCCCTCTTTACCCCCTCTCCACCCCGGCACACACTCCCCCAGCTCTCCCTAGGCTCCTGCACTACTCCCACCGGCCTGCCCACATATTCTTGTCCTCTCTGTTCCATACGGAGCACCTACAGACACTCTTTTCAGTAAACCCACCTCCCTCCCACCCCACCCCGCAGAAAGCCTCAATGGCCCCCACTGCTCTCGGGGTAAAGACCAATATAACTTGACGCGTGTGTGTGTGCGGCTTGCCAAGGTCTCTGCCACCAGACTGGACGCAGGCTAGATGCAAGAGTGGGGGGTTGTTTCTGTCCATTGCTGCACGTGTGGCATGTCACAGGGCCCTAAATGAATGGACGTGTGAGGCCTTGCAGTGGCCGGGAAGTTTGCACACCACCACGCAGACCACAGAGGGACGCCAACGCTGCAGTGGTGTTGTGGGGGCTGCTGGTGCTGCGGGCGGTGGTGGGGAGCGTGACGGAATGCAGACACCCTAGGACCATTCTTCCAGAAGCCCAGTGAAGAACAGGTGGAACAGGAGACCAAGTGGGAAGCGCCAGGAATGGCTAAGAGGCCCCTGCAGTACTTGTGGTAAGATCAAGTTCACAGGCTGGATGGAACGAAAGGACATACAGAAAAGACTCAGGGTCTGAAAGAGGCTTTAAGCACCACAACTCTGCTAGAGGAAGACACCCAAGGTCCTTGGAGGGTTACATGCCTTTTCCACAAGTCATCCCCAGGAATTTAACCGACAGCGACTTCTGCAGTCTCCAGGCCACACCTCAGGTGTCCTGGACCCACAAAACCCATGATTTCAGCCTCCGGTCTAGGTGCCTGCTAAGCAGCCCTCCTTCCCTCCCTTGCCAGGTGACCCCGTTCCCAGGTGGGAGCTGGCAGGACCTCCCCCTTCTGTGTGGCAAGGAGCACCCAGCAACGCTCAGGCCCAGGCCGGCCAGCTCTTTTTCTGGAAAAGAGTAAGACAGTCTCAGGCAGGAGGCCCACATGCCCCAGGGAGGGTCTCCAAACTCCTAACTGTCCCGACCCCTAGACTCAGAGCACGATGACTCTTAATTTCCAAGGCAAGGCCAGAAGGAAGAGGGAACAGACTTGTGTCTCCAGAGGGACGAGGGGACTGGAGCTCTTTGTCAGCATGTCTCACCCCCACCCCAGCTCCTGACTTCTTCCTGTCAGCTGTTTCCATGGGTGGGCTTGGGGACAGAGCCCCCCTGGATTCTGCCTGGTCACGTGGCCCTGGGGATGGCCCAGCTTCGTGTTTAAAGTGAAAGTGCTTCTTTGGTCCTGGCACTTGGAATGAGAGCTCAGACAGGCGGAAGGCTCTTGGTATCCATGACAAAAAACCCCACAGCGGTTGGGGCGCCCTGACCCAGGCCTAAGGGCAGGAGGGGGTGGGCTGGAGGCCCGCATGCCATTTTCACACAGGCTTTTGGTGGTGAGCTGTGTCTCCTGCTTGTTGCTGATGCTGGGAAGGCCCAGCTTTCATCGCCAGGAGAAAGGAAGGACAGCTCTCTCGCAGGGAGGAAGTCTTGCTGGTCGTGCAGGGTGTGACGAGGGGGTGGGCTGTGCTGTTCCTTGTCTAGTGCTGGGACGTGCCCCCTGACAGTGCCTTTGTGATTAGGAAGGGGCCCATACCTCAAGCCCCAGCTGGTGCTCTGGCGATCGACGAAATGCAGTTTGTCCAAGTCTTTAATTCCAAGGTGGACTTGAGAGAGAAACCCAGTCAGTGTGTGCCACATCGGGGACAGTCAGCTCAGCCGCCCTCATCATGGGTGACAGCTGGCCAGGAAAGGCTGGATTTGGAAATGGAGCCCTAAGAAGGCTCTGGAACCCCTGGTCCCCAAGATGTCCTGACCAGAGGAGCGTGGGCCCTGCCCACAGGTGTGGAACCATCACCAGTACCAGCTGGCTGGGCTTTATCCTGCCATTCTGGACCTGTGTCATTGGAATGGCCCGGGACTGTCGCTGCCTGGCCAGCCACGCCAACCCCCTAGGCCTCCACTTTGCTTTAGGGCTCTGCATGTCCCCAGGAGGGGCAGTCAGATGCAGCCCTGGGGCCAAGGTCGGCAGCATCTCTCTTTGCTCCATGGTTGGGGGGGGTGGGGTGGGGGCCCGAGGACTGCATCTCAGAAAAGACCAGATACAGAGGGGAATGGGCCAGGGAGGGAGGCCTGGTGGCTGGGGAAGCGGGGACCCTGGGGCACCCATCTCCACCCTGGGCTTCAGATTCCTCCTCTACAAGATGCGGGGACAGGTGGACAGCACAACCCTCCACTCCAACACCCGAGAGCTCTGTGAGCACAGCACAGGTAATGAGGACCAGGCACCCAGGGTGGGGATGGAGAAGTCCCTCCATTCCCCCGACGGCCCTTCCAACGGCCACTGCAGCTCAGGGCCCCAGATGACAGGGCCTCTGAAAGAAACAGAAGCCCTTTTCTGCTCTAGGCCCCAGTGACAGGATGGAAACTCATGATTCATGTCCTGGGGAGGCTGCGGGTAAGCAATAAAGTTATCGTTTGTTTTCCACTGCAGAGTCTCTATGCATTTTTATTTTGGCGGTGGCTGCGGCAGCAGGTCCTGGAGAGGCAGGCGCTGGCAGAGGTGGAGGAAGAGGCTGGGGGGGGGGAGGTGGAGGAAGAGTATAAGGAAGCAAAGGATGAGGGTGTGCCAGGGGTGGCCTGGCTCCCTCCCCAGTAGATTCGCAGGATGTTCTGTGCATATTTTGAAGTTAACTGTTCCTCCTGGGCACCCCAGAATCTTAGGGCAGGGTGAAGGAACTCCTTGGGCCCATGCTCCTGGCCTGGCTCCAGCGGGCCCCGGAGAGTTCTCAGCAAACTCACAGGTAGTGGACCAGGTAGCCCAGGTCACTCCTAGAAGCCCGGAGCAGCCCCAGGGACGGCCCCTCATCTGGAGATGCTCTGTCTCTTAAGAGCTCCTCTGGTAATGGGCTTTGTTCTTCCAGACTTTGGATCTAGAATTCTCGGGCCATGGGCAGGGTCTGAGGCGCAGACCCCATACTGAAAAGAGCAAGTCCTCTGGGTGGGGAGAGCAGGGGCCTTTAACCCAAAATCAAGCCAGTCGTGGGACACAGGGCAGGCAGGGTCAGAGGATAGTCCGACAGCAGCAGCACACAGGCAGGAGGGGAGATGATGGAGTCTGCAGTGGGTGGGAACGAGTCCAGCAAGGCCGGTGACTGCAGGTCCTTTCCACACTGACATTCTGGCTGTCCCAACACCCTCAGCATTTGCACTCCAGCAACCCAGTGGGCAAGGCCACGAGGTCCAGGGGACTGGACTTGCGGGGCTGTCTCACCCCTCCTCTCCCTGGTCTACATCTCTCAGTGGCAGATTCAGGGGCTCTCACTGTGAGCCGGGACTGCAGAGGCCGGGAGAGCCAACCTGGGGCCCACAAGTGTTTATCAGTGATGAATACCTTATCCCCCAGCCTTATCCATACCCAGACATGCCAGCACAGCACCTTGCTCCGGACTAGCCAGCAGTTCTGACACAGGGGGAGGAAGAGATGGTAAGTACAGGAGAGAGAGGTTTCCACTGCCACCCAGATCACTCAACAGGAAGAACCCCGGCCCAATGACTTCTGCTCTGTCTACATGGGCACTTCCCAAGCTCCGAGCTTTGCTGTTCTGCAGGCAACTTGGCTGAAGGCACCAACCCCTGACTTCACTTTGGTGTCGCACAAAAACTGGCTTAGACCCTCATGTTAAAACGAGCTTAGGCTCCAGCCAGCCAACATTTCTGTGGGAAAAAGATTTTTGCACCAAGAATTCTCACTTCCAAACTCTCCTGTGGCCCTTGGCTCGCAGCCTTCCCGCCCTGGCTGGCTCCAGTCCTTTCTCTGACCACCTGCAGTGCACGGCCTCAGGGACAGGGATGTGTCTGAATTGCAGATGCACTATAATTCACGGAGAAGGATTCTGAAGTATTTTGGAGGGCCCTGGTCTCTTATTCAGAGGTGGTTGCTGGATTTCTCGAGCAAACCCTGGGGGCTGTGTGAGGGGGTGAGGACTGGGGCCCCGAAGTTGGAGGGTGGCTCCTGCAGGCCCGTCTGCCAACAACCCCCGGCTCTGCCAGGAATCCACACTCCTGGGGCAGGAGCAGATGTGCTATCAGATGGAGAGCAGCCCCAAGGCTTCCTTCTTGGAAACTTGCAGAGGGGGGAGAACAGTGACTCACGGGGACCTGTGTCTGCCAACAGTGCTGCTTGGGAGGGTCCTGGGAGCCTGAGAAGGGTGTGGAATGTGGAGGAACACCCTTTTCTCGTTGTTTCTGTGCTATCTGGGCCCCTCGGCAAAGCTCCCTGCTCCTCTGGGTTTGTGGAGACGCCTCTGGCAGTTCCAAAGCTTCAAGGTCAGCACCCCAAGTCCAGGGAGGGGTATCCGTTAAGACTTGGCTGCCAGCCACGTCTACTCCTTTGGGACCGGGAACCCATGGACTTGAAACTGCAGGGTGTCTCACCCATCTCTTGGGGTTTCACCAGACTCTCATGAACCCCCTCCACAGCTCACACTCTCGATTTCAGCTGCGAGTCTGATTGTGTACCAAGAGCACGCATCCAGATAGTTTACGGAGAGTGCTGGGCGTCCTTGGGTCACGCACTTTTAGATGCCCTTCTTGGGTCCCACAATGAAGTACAACTTGGTTATGAACAGAAAGCAGCAGGGCCTCTCAAGGCTAGTGTCTCTGTCAGGGCAGAACCTGCTTCTTCACCTCCAAGGCTGTCTGCCCTGTGGGTGGGAGACGAGGCCTGGTGGCTGGAGCTGTGTGCTGAGCTGCTGCAGCCGCCTTTCCGCTGCAGATGCCCCTCTCTTCATGCCTCCGATAGAGACCTTCTGCAGAGCCCTCAGCTCCAGACTATCCCCATCAAATGGAAGGGTGCCTCTGATGGCACTGCTGCCCCGGGGAGGCCTTGGAGACCCTGCTTACAGACTCAGTGATGGGATCTGCTGGGGGTGGGTGTAGAAATTAGATGTACTCTCCATTTGTAAGTGTTCTTCCCGAGGGGGTGGGGAAAGTTGGGCCCCAGCCTCTCTGCAGGGGCAGCGGACAGAAGGGAGCCTCCAGCGGCCCAGAGAGTCCCGCACACGGCTGAGCGGTGCTCTGTTGCTGCTGGGCCTCCATCAGGGTCAGCCCGGAGTTGCTCGAGTACAGGGCTGCCGCTTATGCAATGTGCGATATGGCCAAGGAGTTGTTCCACTCCGTTTGTACCATTCCGTATTAACTAAATTAAGACACTGGCTGTGAAGCTTGGTTTTTGCAAGTTTCCTAATTTTTAGACTGAGTCACTAATACGTTAGACTATTTCGCAGAATTCTTATTTTAAAAGGTGCTACATTGCCAAAGCAGTTCATTTTCTTACCACGAGAAATTAAGCAGGAGGCTGCCATTGTCTGAAGGCCCGACTCTGGTTTTCAGATCAAACTGAGCAACACTCCTATGAAAAATCACACAAACTACCACAGCTTGATTCTCTCTTTCCCCAGGGGTTGTAAAATACTCTCTTTTGTCACTGTCATAGGGTTTGTTTTTGGTTTTTACTCAGCTTTGTTCTCATCCACGGTGGGAACTGAACGCTCTGGATGGGAAAGAGAAGGTGCTGTGTGCACACAAGGTCCCTTGGGAGGCAGGAAGCCACACCCGTGAGCTTCTGTGTTTGGGGGATGTGTGACATGAAAGGGTGCCTACTGTGGCATGAGGACAACACTTGGGGAGAAACAGTCTCTTCTAAGGCCTCCTGGCCTGCCCTGGGTCAACTCATGGAAGGGTGTGAAGCAGGGAAGATTTTCAGAGGCGGCTGACCATGTTTGGGGACTGGGTTGCCATGGTAACGTAACAGGAGCACCAGCCCCCACGTATTTCCAGCATAAGTGCCCTGTGCTCTGTATCCCCAGCAACACAAGGAAACCGAAGGAAACCGACTCACATCTCCTGTCAGACCTGCAAGTCTCTTGCCTTTAAAATTCCTCCTGCAGGCAGTTCTCCCCTGAGGCCTGAGGTGCACCAGCTAAGTCACACCTTGCTCAGTTACCCTGTTCCTCACCCTGTTAATCTCATTCTTGAAAACCGCCCAGCTCAGGTGGGCGGATGGGCAGAACTGTGGCATAGCACAGTGCTCTACAATTGTGAGAAGGGGTGAGGCAGGTCCGTGCACACTGAAGGGAACAGGCTTCCAGGTGGATCGCTGAGTGAAGAAACGGGGTGCAGAGCACTGTGCACGGAATGTGCTGCTGCTCCCGTAAGAAAACAGGGTGCTGTCCATGCGCATGCGCTTCTGCAGACAAAGTGCCGCTCTGGGAGGATGCCGTCAGAGACCTGTGATAGTCCTGGCCGCGGGGGATGGCAGCAGGTGAAGAGGCCGGTCCCTTTTCACTGCATACCTTTTGTGCATTTTGAATTACTGTTTAACTATGCACACACACTGTCCAGCCAATACAATAAATGAATGCACTATTACAAATCTATTAGAGAGTTTGCTGTTTAAAGAAATTCAATGAAAAAGGAATACTTTTATAAACAGAGGAGCCACCCTCAGGCTTAAAGTCTCACTTTGGAAAGTTCAGAGGAGGTATGCACTAAATAGTGAAGAACAATGCACTCTTCCAGCTTGGCTTCTGGAGCCGACCGTGCCCCAACTTGCATGCGTTTTAGCTGAGAACGTGTGGGAAGCATAAAGGTGATCCCGAGCGGTGCAGAACCCATCAGGCCAAACACACTTTTCCCTGAAGACCACGTCCTTGGCTCTGCCACCCACCCACATTTTCTCGTGGCTTGGACTCACTTACTTACGGGCTCTGATAAAGCAGGCTAGCAGGTTGGCGCGATATTTAAATACCTGAGAGTATTTTGCCTTTGGTTTCCGCCTCGAACCCAGTGGGGGAAAGGAGGCGACCAGAACTTGGCAGACAAAGCAAGCTGTCTTGTGCAGGGTGAGGGGACACCAGAGGAGGGTGGAAAGAGGGGTGAAAGGCACCAGCAGGCTGTTGATGTCACTTTCCCCAAAAAGTGCTTTGTGACACTGTCCGGGGTTGTTCTCTGATGTTGCTAAGAACATCGCGCGTTCAGGAAAACAGCTGATTTGTTAAAGAAAAAAATCCAGCCAGGTTGTGGACTCAGTCCCCTGGTTCCACACGACCTCAGAGGGCTCTCCCGACAGTTTACATGGCAGACTGTCCTGGGAGTTGGGTGCCGGCTCTGGCCCAGCAGCCTTGCCTCTACTCCCGCGCCAGACGGGGAGCCAGCTCGCGTCAGTTGGACCCTCCGATTCAGAATTCCGTGACAATGGTGCGAGAGGCAGGGCTGATGGCTGCCACTGCCCTTTTGATGAAAGCATAGTCTGCAAGACCAAAGCAACAGAGGTTCCTGGAGTCTGTGCCGCTTATTTGTGGAGCCAGCCGCCTGCAAGGGACTGGGACCGTGTGCTTGTTTCACTCAACTGTGGCTGGGACAGAAGTGAGAAATGACGGGCACTTAGCACCTGCCACATTCTGAGGGCCTCATGCATGTTACTTTCTTTCATCTTACCAAATTACAGTCTTTCTCGAATCCAGGGCAGGGCCAAAGGAGGTTTACAGTTGGCCGTGTGGAAAAGTAACACAGTCATTAATAAATAATAATACAAGAATAAACTGTATTTTGTGTACTCACAACATAAACCTCCTCTGGCCCCGCCTTGCCTAAAGTCCTAAACGTAGACACACTTCTCTTGGGCAGTGGTTAAACGGAAATCCCTCCTGGGCAGTTGGTTTGTTTTCCTTCATTCCTGCACCATCACTGACCATTTAGTCAAGACCTTTTATGTGCCAAGCACCAAGCCGAGCACTGAAGAGATACAGAGAAATAGCTGGTGTCTCTCCCCTCAAGGAACTCGGTCTACAGCAGGGTCAGCCAACCCAGCCCTGGGTCGAGCCCAACCCACTTGTTGTTGTAGATACAGCCACCCATCTAGGTGTTGCCTGTGGGTGCTTTTGTGCTGCAAGGGTGGAGGTAAGCAGTGCGACAGCGACCACACAGCCCACAAAGTCTAGAGTGTTTCCTCTGTGGTCCTCTGCAGGGACAGACGGCCGACCCGGCCCCAGTGGGGAAGCAGGGATAAGGACAGATGGGGGCACTATGGGGGCACTATGCTGCGAAGGGCGGCCATGGAGGAAACCTGGGGAGCAGAGCGGCAGGGAAAGTCAGTGTGGAGACAGAGAGGCCTTGCTCTAAGGGCCTAGCAGTGCTGCAAAACAGTGTTCTTCACCAAAAACGCAACCACTTCCTAGTTTGCTCTGCTTTTTTCTGACTTTCTCTTCCAGGCAGAGGTCTTCATGTTGTTTTCAACAAGAAACTAGAGCCCGTGGAATCACGGGGGGCAGCCAGTTAAAGCCTCTCTCTCCCTCCAGAGAAGGAAACGGGTGATTGGGACTCGGCAGTTGGCAAGCTGACCGCTGGTTTTCTGAAGCTTCTAGAAATAGTTAATGGAACTCAAGTGTGTCTGAGGCGCGTCCTGCAAATACACATTGTTATGCACGTATCTCCTGTAGTCATCTGGTTCCCGCTGCAGGAGTCAGTAGCCTTTCAGGGGGACCATGTTTTGGAGCATTCGAGTCAGATTTTGAGAACTTTTTGTCTTTCTCCTGCACAGAGCTGACCTCTGAGCAAAGGTCCAGTGGGTGTATTTTTAACTCCCATTTCCCCTAATCTGCAACACCCCGATCACAGGCAGGGAATAAAAGCAAGTGACGCCCCCACAGACTTCAGCACTTTCCTTCTAGGTTTCCTTGATGAACGCCCTGTTGTACGCCCTGCGGGTCCTGTCCCTGCCTTGTTCCAAGGGACGCCTGCCTGCACCCTGTGTCTCCACCATTCTGGCCTATGTAGTGCTGGTCTACAAGACGACATACCAACTCCAGTGGGCTGTGCCCTCTGCTCCGCGGTGCCTGCCACCCCTCACAGCCCTGGCCTGCCCCGGCTGGTCTGAGGCCTGCTGAGCCCCATGGGGGTGATGGAACTGGAAGGGAGTTTGAAGAGGTGACCCTGCTCTTAATGGGGAGCTCCTCTGACCCCCGAGCCCCTCAGTTTTAGCTGGGGAGGAAGACAGGTGGTCGGCCATGGGGACTTACAGAGAAGAATCAAGGCCTCTGGTCCTTCCTGGGCTTTTACAGATGGGGCCCTGAGGGGCAGGGCTCTGCCTGCAGTCTTTTGGCCAGAGATCCTTCCTAGCTGACCCTACAGCTTGAGTCACTTCTGAGGTCCACAGGTGGGGCAGACACACCACCAAGTACCCCGGCGTCATTACTATCTCTTCCCAGATGTGACAAGGAAACAGAACTCGCTCACCAGCCAAGCTCACCAAAAACTTGGTCCTCTCCCTGAATCCATGGGTCTGGCAGAGTGGCTTGGAGCATTAAGTAAATGTGCTGGCAGGGTGTGGCCTTGCCTGAAGGTAAAGTGATTCAGGGGTGAAATATGGCCATGGTCAGTGGGGACAGGGCAATGGGGATGTCAGGGAAGCACAAACCTGCAGGACCCATGAGCCAAGGAGGCCCGGATGAGATGAGGGGCCCAGGCGGGCCTGGCACGCCACAGACACCCACTCAATGAGCCCAGCATCCCCTTCCTGTCCCGAGGAACATTCCATTAAGTAATTGCTTTAGTGGCCAAGTTATGTATTACTGAAAATGAACCTGGCTGCGACTTACCCTTCACTTTTACTGTTCTCCTAGAGAGATTTCCGTGGCAACTCAGAAAGCCAGGACAGAGGTGACATTAGAGGCGGGCTGCTAGGAGAAGTGAAAATTAAACAACACAGCCAAAATCGAAGCCTGGTGGCGCCTCGCCTGTGCGGATGGGGAGATGAATTGCTGCCCTCCTGCAGCCTCAACTGTGTAGCTTAAGGGCTGTAGCCCAACTTTCCAGAGGAGGGTACCAAGGCTCAGGGAGGTGGGCTTAACTTGCCAAAGGTCACTCAGAGAAGGGATGGTAGGACTGGGATGCGCTCTCACCTTGCCGGGTCACACCTGAGGAGCCCAAAGCGAGCAGAAAAGGTCCCTCCCACCCACAGCTGCCCGAACTCTAGCTGACTGAGCGTTCCTGGGCCCTGGCCTGGAACAAAGGAATTGCATAGCAAAGAAAACAACCATCAGTCTAGGAACGCCCGTGGCGACAGTGGCCGGCTGAAACCCTCCGGCAGGGGACCAGGGATGGTAAAGACAAGCAGTGGCTAGCGCCTGTGTGCCCCGATGCCTGTTCCCTGGCGTCCCCCCAAGGTGGCTGCTGCACTTGCTCCCCGAGCTCTGAGGCTGGCCTGTAAGGAGGGTGCTTCTCCCAGGAGGCCCTGGGCTCACCGCAGCCTCACAGAAAGAGGCAGACCATGCGACCCAGCTCCAGAGCGGTTCCACAGTGACATTCAAGCAGACGGGTGCTGCCGCCAATCAGGCTGTGCCCTGGAAGGTGAGGGAAGGGTGACCTCATGCGTCACTGGAGAACTAATTGTGTCCCATACACACCGCTAGGGAGGCAGGGAAGGGCAGAGTCCTTTCTCCTTCTTCTTTTTTTAACACGAGTTATCAAGAAGATGAACAACAAGGCTCTGTAGTGCTCCAGGGGGCAAACGCTCTGCTTTCTTTTGAGTCACCATGTGCAAGCCCCCGTGATTCATTTCCTTGGAGTTCTGGAGAGCTGGGATTTCACTGTAAGGTGTTTTATTTTATTTTAAGAAGCACCAGCTTTGGTTGGTTACCACTTAACTCCAGACCTTGCCCCCAGAAGCTTATGGAAAAGGAGGAGCCAGCCACCCAACCCCTCAAATGGGAGTCCTATTTAGTCTCCATCTCCCGGCGCACCGAGGGTGCACAGAGGCCTCTGCACAGCCGTGGCTGGCTGGCAGAACGGAGCATCCCTATGGGGCCCCTGGAAGGCAGGGACCAGTCCAACGGCCTCTGCATGGGAAGAGGGATGGTGCTCAGACTGTCTGGAGTGCCAAACAGGCCTCGTTCTTCATCTCAAAGAATTAGTCAGTCTCTTGCAAGTGCTCCGGGTTGAAGCACACAAGGCATACTTGTGGCTAAACATGAGCTAATAAGGTAACCCTTTTCATTTTGGTGTCAGATAATCAATAGGGGAATACAGCATATTTATGAGCAACAATTAGGGTTTCACTGCATTTCCCCCACTGGTCATTGACAAGCACCCTCTATAAACCCCGGCCCCGAATCCAGGCGGTTCTGACCGTATCAATCAAGTCTTCCTGGTTGCAGGAAAGGTTCCATAGCATGGCGTGAAAAAGCAGCAGCAGCAGCAGCCGCCGCCCACTACAGATGATTTTCACATTCGCACATCACGTGGCAAGATGGATTTTCACGTTAACCGGCAGCCTTGTTAAGAGCTGGCAGCGTGCAGAGGGAGACGTCCTTGAAAGGCGGTATTGGTGTACATATTGCCTTATAAAGTAATATAATCAAGCAAAGTAAATGAACTCATTATGATTGGCTTTTTATTCCCTGCTTGTCAAGAGCCATCACTGTAGGAAGCATTCTCCACCTTGATCAATTGGAAAATCAATGCCGTGGTGTTTGTGGAGAGCACCTCTGATAAGAAGAAATGGGAGGGAAGGTTTGGGGGACGTGGGGATAGGACCTGGTCCTCCTGACAGCCTGGGGCTTGCAGCAGCGAGAGTGGAGGCTGGAACACACACCTCCTCTCGGGAGTGGGCGGGCAGCCGGGGTGGCAGATTGAGCATCCAAACCACTTTTTATTCGAGAACTGAGGATGGGGAGTACAAGGGGAAAATTTGTTGTCTGCCTAACGGGCAGCCCTGAGAAATGAGGCTTCCGCCCCGGGGAGCTCCGATCCGAGGTGCGCTTTGCTTGGCAGAGCTAGTTCACCATCTTGGCCCTCTCAACTTTGGAGGCAACAGTGAGCCGGCACAAGACCCCCCCTCAACCCACCGCCAGCAGCCAGAGCCCCTGACTAGGACCCTCCCCGACACCGTCATGGGAACCTTTCTTGACAGTGGGCCAGGTAGTATTTCTGTAGTATTTCATCAACAGTGGATTTTACGAGTTTGGGCTTATGGTGGCATCCCTACGTATATCCCTGTTTCCTAGATTGTTACTCTATTTTTTTAACAAGGAAAACACCAAGCATATACAAAAGTAGGGACAACCGCAACATAAACCTCCATGCAGCCCTCACCACTTCCAGCAATTCTCAACGCATAGCCACTCTGTTTCGTCCAGGCCCTGCCCCCTCGCTGCTGCCCAGGGGGGGTTCTGAAGGAAATGCCAAGCACCACAATCATTTCTGTGCATATCTCTAGACACACACTCTTCAAAATGAAAACATTAAGGCAGCACCACTTTCACACCCATAAAAGGGATCAGTTCCTCAAAATCAAATGTACCGTCTGTGCCCTGATTTTCCACTGGCTCATAAAATTAAAATTTGTTTAATTGGGGATCCAAATAAATCCACAGATTATAATTGGTTACTTTGTTGATGGACCTTCCAAGCTTGGTCCTTTTTTTGTCCCTGCGATCTACTGAAGGAATCCGATCAAATGCTATGGAGTTTGTCAGTCTCGATTTTGCTGGTCGCGTCCCCACAGTTTTATTTCAAATGGTGCTATTCTACTTCTACCGTCTTCTCCATTAACTGAAAGAGTTCTACAAAGAGAAGTATTCTCATCAAACTTTTCAATTTCCCTGAGATGGAGCCCTTATTTAAAAAAAAAAAAAGGCAAGAAAAATGCTTAATTTTTCAAAATAGCTGGTTTTGTAGGACCCTCCCAAGCTGCCCAGTGACTTTTCCATGTTTTCACCATTGCCTCCACTGCCCTATCAGTGGTCCGGCTGCTCTGCCCTTGGCTGGTGGGAACGCCTCACTTTCCCTGACAGGATCTGCTCACGGGCTCTGCCCTTTGCCTTCCCTTCTTTTTACATCTCCCACCCGCTGAGAGGCTGAGGAGTCACGATGCTCCTCACCCTGTGCTTGACGGATTCCGCTCCATTTTCTCTCTGGACGGTATTTAATAAACTGCATCTTGTGTTTATCCAATTTGCTAACACATCAAATGGTTGTAATGAATTTGGGGGCTGCAGAGGTGCTACGTAGAAGCACTGAAGCAAAAACCAATGAACAAACCCAACTCCTCAGCTTCCCCAAACCCCAGCAGCCATCTGGTCCCAGGGCCCGAGATGCCAATCCTGCTGGGCGTTAATGGGTATCTGTCTCCACCTTCCACCCTGGCGGCCATCCTCGATGTCATAGAGCAGCGCGTGGGTTTCCACTCCCTACCCCATGGCACCTGGCTGATTTATTTGCTGCATCCTCAGTGGAGAAAAGCAAATGCCGAGGTCTGGCCCAGATACTGTGGTTTTCTTGTCAGTCTTATGATCTTTCAATATTTTCTATGTCTCAGCCTGCCTCCTGCTTTCTGCAAGGGTAAGCCAAGCCACCTGCACACCCCTGGACACGAGAGGGAAATGTGGAGTTTTGGCGAATGACGACCTTGGCCTACACGTGCTGGTGTCCTCAGGCCTCTCCCCCTTCAGTGGGGCAGTGCTGCACTGAGGACTCAGGGCCTCGGCCATGACCTGCCCCAACCCAGGGCACCTTGTAGAGGGGCTCATGGAGCAGCACTGTCGCGTCTGAGGGGAGCCGGGCCCCCCAGCTCACCCGGGCTTGCCTTAAGGGGAAGAATTGGTGCGAATCACTCTGACAGGCCTATGAAAATGGAAAGAGCAGGAGACAGGAAGTACAGCGCCCCTTCAGCCACGGACTCTTAGACAGCCCCCAACTCCCCGCCCCTCTGGCTCAGAGCAAGTCATCAGGCTGCTGGTCCCACTGCACGGACGAGGGGCTGAGGCTGGAAAGGAGAGTCCAGGCTGCCCAGCTGGCCCAGGTGAACAGCTCCTGCTGGCACAGGCCACAGCGGACCGGGTCTGCAGACTTGGACCTAGGCAGTCTCCTCCTCCTAGGCGGTCATCTTGTCCCCGCACAGTGAAGATTCAGAACTCTTGTCCGGACTGTGACCAAAAACTCCGTTCTTTTTGTAGGGACTATCTCCCAGGCACGTACAAGTTTTTGTCCATGAGCAAGTTTCCCTAAGAACGCTTCCGCCGCCTTCAGCACGTGTCTCCACTGGGCCCTGCTGGCTTTCCAGCTCTCTCCTCTCCTCCCCTGCACCCCCTTCCGCTACTCACCTTTTTCTTTTGCTTCCTTTCTCTCTTCTTTGTGTTTCTTCTCTCCTGTCTTTTCCTCTCACTGTAATTCTCTAGCCTTCCCTCCACTTTCTCTCTCATTCCCCCCACCACCCTCTTCTTTGGAAAGTGCCACGTGGTCGACGCTGGGCACTTCACAATGACTCTCTGGCCTGCACAGAGTGCAGGCCAGGCACCCAGCTTTGGGGGGCGCCCCCAAACACCATGACCAGGCCTGCCTGGCAAGTCAGTGGTCAGGGTTTTGAAGCGGTTCCCAGCATCCTCTCAACTTTTCTTTTAAGTCATTCTCTTGACCCTGAAATCACATCCAACATCTTAGTCATTCCATATAACATGAAAGCAGCATTCACAGAACATAGGACTCATGGTCTTTAGAAAAATAATGAAGACAAAAAGAATACTGCTCCTTCCTTTACAGATTATCCATGGAGAACGACAAGTACAGAAATACATTCAAATCTCATTAATTGGCTGTATCCCCCAGACTTTGCCAAGAAGCCGGATGCCAACTGGTTCCTCTGTGAGCCCCGGTGGTGTCTGAGGGCCTCTTCATGCCAGGAGCTTCAGGCAACCAAGAACCTGGGACATGCCAAGTGCCATTTCGGTCTCCCTTCTTTGCCAGTCTTCTCACCAATATTTCTCCATTTCATCCTCTTATAGTCACCCGGACAGAGCTCAGCAAAAAAACACAGTTCCCAGGCTCCAAGATCTCAGTCTAATTAAAACACTTGCCTCAGAGGGAATTTTAGTTCCTAAGCATTACTCTGAAGGGGTGAGGGTGGATGAGGACTCTCAATAGATCATTTAAAACCCAGAGGTTCAGTTACGTACCAAATAAAGAGCAGACAGCTGATTTCAAATAAGATTTCCAAATGTCATTTCAAATAAATGCCTTCTGAAATTTGGATTTTATAAGTTAGCACTTACTTATCAATCTGTCCCTTGGGGGGTAGGCTATGCCCTCTCAGTCTAGAAAACACCCATTTTCTTGAATACAGGCTGTGCTGTGCATGTGAACTGAGGAAGCGGAGTTTTCATCTCCTTTGCCTGCTTTTTACCTTTTCCCTGAGTTCTGTCCCATGACAAATCCATTTTGTTCATTTACTCATCCATCCATCGGATGCGTGCCCTCTACCCCCCTTAGAACCCACAGCCCCACCCAGGTTCCACGTGGAACAACAGGCTCCATCCCTCTGGCTCTGAGGTCACACTCTGAGCAGAGTGAGGGGCTTGAGGAGGTGTGACATACTTTGTGACTTTTCAGGGGTCCTAGTGACCCCTGGGGAAGCTCCCACAAGCTGAGAGAGGACAAAGTTAGCCCCCTGACACACTGTCTGCATGGTGGCTCCTGGTGGTGTGGGTGCTCATAAGACTAACCTGTGGGCCCCCGCGGCCACTGGGTAGGGGCATCACCGCCAAGAACCATGATCCCTCTTGTATGTCCTCACAGTTGAGGTCCTCCTTCTCCCGTGACCTCCCTGCGATGGCATATATTTCTTGACGAGAACAGAGTGTCATCGAGAATGCAGTCAGGGGACAACATGGGAATTGGCTGAGTGCTAAGATGGAAGACACCGCCCCCCTCCACCCTGTCCCCGACTTTATTTCCCACCAGTACAACCGAGACCCTGGTCCCTGGCACTCCCATGGTGGGAAGTCTGTGTTCCCTCCCAGGATCAGGGGCCCAGGAATCACTTTCTTTGGAGAAGAAATGACTATGATTTTATTTTTTTAATTAAAAAATGGAATTGACATATAATTTCCACACAGGGAAATGCCGAGATCTTAATTACAACACTTGATCAGTTTGGGTGGGGTGCTCCCATCACCTCAGAAACGCTCGTTAGTCATCTCCCCCTGCAAGTGTTCCTCCAGCCCCCCGCCGGCCTGATCGCTGCCTTGGGGCCTCGCTTTACTGGTGCTGGAATGTCATCTCAACGGAACCGTGAGATGTGTACTTTTGTGTCTGGCATCTTTTGCTCGCCACGGCATTTTGAGATCTGGCCAGGGGTCCCCGGTTTCAGCAGACCACTCCTTTTCGTGGCCCAGCGGTGCTCCGCTGCGGGCATGCTGCACATCTGATCACTGGGGGAGGGGGGGGGCGGGGGGGCGGGGGGGCAAAGATGATGGACGTCTGGGCTGTTTCCAGCTGGGAGCATGAACAAAGCTTCACGAACATTTTTGCCCAGGGTTTCTGTAGACGTGTTCTCACTTCTACGGATAAATACCAAGGAGTGGAATTGCTGGATTTGCGGGTAAGTGAACATCTAGGGTTTTAAGAAACTACCAAACGGCTTTCAAGCAGTCACACTATCTTCTGTGACTTCCTCAAAGCCTCCTCCAAGTCACACACCATGTGCTGGCTGGGTCCCTCTGCATGCACCCTCTCCTTGCATTAAAAAATATTTATGGCACACCTGCTACGTGCCAGGTGCGGCACTAGGAACTCAACGGGAAGAAGCAACCCTGCTCTCTGACCTCATCCCAGTGGGCTCTTTTTAAAAAAGAAACTTAGGAATTTGTACAGATAAGCAAAGACTATCTAGAATAAGGTGAAGCAAGGAGGGCAGTGCTAACGGACCAGCACTAGCTGATTTCAGGACTTGCTGTCAAGGACCGTCATCAGGCTCGTGCGCGCTGTTGGCGGAAGGATGGACTCCAGATCAAGGCAACAGACAGTTCAGAAAGAACAGTCTTTTGTTTGTTTATGAGTTTTTGTTTGTTTGTTTATGAGTTTGCTCGTTTTTTGTTTAATCCCTTCACCTTTATTCCCAGCCCCCCACCCCCGCTCTGACAGCTGTCAGTCTGTTTCCTGTATCTGTGAGCCCTTCTATTTTGTTTGCTTGTTTTGTTCACTAGATACACATGTGAGTGAGACTGTGTGCTCTTCGTCTTTCTCTGGCCGGCTCATCTCACTAAGCAGAAAGAACGGTCATGCTAACAAATGGAGCTGAGACATTGGGATACGTTCATATAGAAAAAATACCTCAGACCCTCAGCACAAAAAGCCTTTTATCCGCATTTCATATCATACGGAAATGGACTTGAAATGGGTTACACACCACATTGTGAAACCCCACACCACTAAACTCCTATTAAAAACAGGAAAAACTCTTTGTGACCTTGGGTTGGAGGAAGGTTTCTTAAATAGGACACAAACAGCATGAGCCGTAAGAGAAAAGAGTTGATAAATTGAGCTTCATCAAAATATAAAAACTTTTGCTCCTCAGAAGACACTGTGAAGACCCAGACAAGATAAGCCACAGACCGGAAGAAAAGGCCTGCACGCACTTGGCTGCTAAAGGGCTTGTACCCAGAATACATAATAATACACTGTTACCGCTCGCAAGGAAGAAAACAGCGCCAGTTTCTAAACGGGCAAAAGATATGAACAGACACTTAATCAAAAAAGATAATAAGCATATTTTGAAAAGATGCACAACATCATTAGTCATTAGGGAAATTAAATTAAAGTGAGATGTCATCACACACAGAGCAGAATGGCTGAGATTAAAAAACCCCACAAGCCTGCGGACAGCGAAGACAGCACATAGACCCATGGGAGCTCCTGCTTGCTCATTGCTGGTGGGAATTCGAAACGGCACAGCCACTTTGGAAGACAGTTTCTTATACTGTCAAAGGCACACTTACTGTACAGCCTGGCCATGCCATCCAAGGTATTTACACAAGTGAAATGAAAACCTAGTCCCAAAAAACCCTGCACATGAACAGTTATGGCAGCTTCACTCAAGGTCCTGAGCTGGAAATGCCCACGTCCATGACCTGGCGAGTGGGTAACTCATGGCCCACCCACACAGTGGAGAATCACTCACCCCTGAACTACTGATGCATGCGATAATGTGGATGGCTCTCAAAAGCGTTATGCTAGACACAAAGGTGACACAGTGTCTGGTGCCATTTACATATTTTGGAAAAGGAAAAGCTACAGGGACCGAAAACAGAGAGATGGTTCCCTGGAGGTAAAGGAGGGCACTGGCTACAAATGACACAGGGAACGTTGAGAACGATGGAAATATTCTCCACGTTGACGGTGGTGGTGGTTACAGGACTATCTGCATTTGCCCAAACTTACAGAACTATGCGTCCGAAAAGGGAGAACTTCACTCAGTGCAGGCTGTACCTCGATACGCCTGACTTTTCAAGATGCAGGCACTGCCAAGTCTCTGCCAGTCTCCTGCCTACTGGGCTTCTATCCCCTCCTCTGTTTTGTGTCCTTCTGGGTTGGTTTTGGTTTTGTTTTTTTCTGAAATATCATCAAAGATTTTTTTAAAGGTTTTTCTTAAAAAGATTTTATTTATTTATTTCTCTTTAGAGAGAAGGGACTGGAAAGAGAAAGAGGGGGAGAGAAACATCAATGTGTGGTTGCCTCTCATGTGCCCCCTACTGGGGACCTGGCCTGCAACCCAGGCATGTGCCCTGACTGGGAATCGAACCGGCGACTCTTTGCTTTGCAGTCTGGTGCTCAATCCACTGAGCCACACCAGCCAGGGCTCATCTAAGATTTTAATTTAACTCATCAATTAATGAGGGAGCCAGTGAGATGTCACGACAGGTCAAAGAGGACTTAAAAAAACACGTTTGTATGAGGTAAAGGAAGGTTTAAGTTTACTTACAAATAGATGCAAAAACTTGTCTATCCACAGGCAACAATCCATTGTACCCTAACAGACAAAAAACCAGAATATGGAAAGAATCATTTGCATTAACATCAGTTTTATACAACTTAAAGGGCTGTCAAATAGCTCAAAGAGAATGACAGGGAAAGACAACTTTGATGGGTGAGCTGGTCCACTCACCACGAGTGCTATTTTAAGGTGACCTGGGGGAGGTGTGTTTGTGTCTGTCAGGTGACATCATCTTTTGCTTCATACTCTCCTCTTCACTTTTTCAGATCCTATGTGCATATGGTGTAAATTGCTGGTTTTCCGTCTTATTTCTAGTTTGTGCTTTGCCTGGTATTTCTTGTGGCAACAACAAGGATCAATGTCCTAGGTGCCGGTGATCTGGTGGCCTTTGGACACTTCACGCTGCACAGAAGCCACCTCTTCCTGAAGTTTCCCTCTGGCTACCGGGCTGCTTGGTCGCCTGAGTGGCGTTGGTGGTTGCTGTGAAGACTTTCCTGTCAGTCCTGGATCATCCTCCATCCCAGGCTGCCTTTTGTTTTCCTAGCCTAACTGTTAACACCCTAAAAAAGGTACTGCCAAAACCAACAGTCATCTGGAAAGGACTTTTTCAAGGACGTGTTTACCAAAGGTGGAAAATGTAAAATGACCCTCCACATGTCATGCGTGACACAGCCCGTGTTTTCTGGAGTGGCTTTCGGAGTGAGAGAACTCTGGACTTACGGGAAGTCAAGAGGGAGAAAGGGGGAAGCGTAACAGAAAGCTTGCTGTGTGACCCAGCCGGCAAGCTGGGGTCGGTCCGCTGTAACAGAACACGCCCCGCTGAGCTGGTACACCTCAGAGTGTGGTTGCATCTGAGTAAATGTGGAACAGAGTGGGTTAATCTACTAGTCTGAGGCTAAAAAGTCATGGGTCTGAAGACTGGAAGGAGCCTCAAGAGATTATGTGGTGCATTCCTCCCCGCCCCTATCTGGGTTGTTCAGATTTCCTTCCACTTGAGAGATGAGGGCAGAGAAGAGGCCAGCCCAGGACCACCAGCAAGTCTAGGAAACATGGACCCCACCTCCAGATCCTGGTCTGATCTGCCATGCCCCGTGCACCACTTCCAACTCAGCTGAACTCCACTCAGTGTAATGGAGCCCTTCTTTGGAGGCCTCAAAGCCTCCAGTTACCATTCAGAATATTGGTCCTCTTTGCCTGAAACTTCTGAGTGATTGCCTGTCAGATAAATGAGCTTTTACTGTGATGGTGATATTCATATTACCAATTTATCTTATTGCATCTCTGTGGGCAGAGAGAGCACAGTGTCCTTTAGTGTAATACATCTTAGTGCTCCATCCTCCTCATGGCCAATAGGTCTTCTTTCATAAAACTCACAGATGGTGAATTGGGAAGGAGGCGTCAGAGGTGACTCTGCAGATGGGAACACCGGGAATGAGAGAAGGGCAAGGCAATGCCCCACTCTTGGCCACACAATGGCCGGTAGCCACCCAATCTCTTACACACATTCCTTACTGGCACACAAGATTCTTCTGTGGCCTCTGCGCTAACCCTGCACTGGGCTCTTGGGGAAGAGCATGACTAGACCTGTTTGGTGGAACAGCCAAGTGCTACTCTTCTGGGTGACTGCCACACTCACAGTCACCACTACGGAGACAGATGAAAGGCATCACTGGGGAGGCCCAGATGGGAGACAGTGCAGACAAAGGGCATGGCAAGGCTTCTCTACCGCAGGTTGGTGCATGTGCGTACATAGAGGCATTCATTACTCGCCTCCCACTGCTGGCAGTCCGCGGTTTCGGCAGGTGCAGCACAGCGGAAGGGCACCAACCAGCTGAGTCCCCAGGACGGTCACCAGCTCTGCACAGGTGTGGACTGGGCACAGCTGGTGCAGAGCCCACATGGGATTAGGAAAAAAGGTCAAATGCACAGCAAAGCAGAAAGAATAGTACATTGATCACCCATCCCCATCCCGAGATTTACAGCTGTTGTCCTACCATCTTCACTTCACCCAATTCACGAGCGGAAAGATGTAACTTAGGCTAAGCTGGTTTCTTAAATTCACTTTTGTATTTCAGGGGTGCCGAGCTGTTGAGCTGTCTGCAAGCAAGCTGCTGGAGTGCCGTGAAGATGACAAGACCAAGTCCCAGTGGATCACCATAAAGCAGTTAAGCTGGACTTCCTTTTGCACCCCGGAAGCACAGCCCTTCCAAAGGACCTGCCATCTTCTTTTTGCTTATTCTTTCCTTTGATGCAGACTTCCCCCTTTTTGTTTCTCTCTTATTTTTGAGTTTCTCTGAGAAGAGGAGCCTGAGTAGACTAGAGACATGCCAGTGTTTGGAGTGTGGTCTGCCAACTAGCTATAAATGTGGCCCAATCAGTGGACGGAGGCAGCAGAAATTAAAGGCTGATTCTTCTAACTCAGGAAAGAAGGCAGTGCTCTTGAGAGTGACAGGAACATGAGCTTCCCCCGGGATGACCCGTCACCGCATGTACTTCTTACATGACAGGGTGATGCTTTCAATTCAGAACAGCTCAGACTCTGCTTTGGGTAAACTCATTGTCCCCCAAAAGGCCACTTGCTTTCCTGGGTCTAGACCTCATTCAAGCTGTCCCTTGCTAAGAGGGGCTACCTGCTACTCTGGTTAGCCAAGACCATGCTTCAACCCTCAGAACACAACAGTGCCTGCACACAGGTGGCAAACACATGAATGCATACATATACATACATATTTGCTTAAAGGTTACATCATTCATCTTAATGCACTTTGGGAGAGGGGATATCTAGACCATCTAGTGAATGACTTCAAGGATATTATTGTCTAGGATGAGCTTAAAAAGTGAATTAACTTTAATCAACTTTAAAAATGAAACACTAGTGGAGAAATCATGATATGCCCACGACTAAAATTGGTGGAATATTATTTTGTTGCCTGCTCAAGTCTGAACTGCCAAATTGTCCAAGCCCGCTGAGGCTCCCCCACCCCAGGCCCCCCTCTGCACTGCTGTCCTCGGAGGTTAGCCAGCCCCACTGGTAACGTGTGCCTTGTCTCCTGGAGCAGAGGGCAGAGCAGGTTAGCCCTCCTATCCCTCTCACCACTGACCCTGTGCAGCACCTAGAACAAAATCCTGTCCCCGTGGGTACTCAATACGTTGGCTGACATGGCCCTTCATAACTAAGGGAGACTTGGGAGCACAAGTATGGGCATCCCCTCCTCCTCTCAGGTCTAGGGAAGGAGGCAAGCAAGGGAACCAACAGGACGGCAAAGGCGTTCTGACTGGGGGAGGGGAAAACAGCTCTCTCTGCTTGCCTTCAATTGCCAGGATGGAGAAAACCAAAGCAAGGCAAAGGGAAACTGCTGCTCCCCAGTGAGCCCGCAGGAGCCCTGATGACTTGGCCATGAGTGTGAGCTGCTTGCCCAGAGAGGAAGCTGAGAGGAGGGCCTGCATCAAAGGTGAGCTGTGGTCACATGGGCATGTGGACATAACCTGCCTCCAGTGGTCCTTTTGTAAATTATGTTTTATTGTTTATGCTATTACAGTTGTCCCAATTTCCCCCCTTTGCCCTCCGCTCCCTCAGGCAATCCACACACATTGTCCATGTTCATGGGTCATGCATATATATTCTTTGGCTACTATATTCCCTATGCTGTACTTTGATCCCCATGACTATTCTGTAGTAACTACTTTATACTTCCTAATCCCTACAACTTTTTTGCTCATCCCCCCGACCCCCCTCCCATCTGGTAACCATCAAAACATTCTCTGTAACTATGAATCTGTTTCTGTTCTGCTTGTTCATACATTTTGTTTTTTAGATTCAACTATTGATAAATATGTATTTATTACATTTTATTGCTCATATTTTTTATCTTCTTCATTTTCTTAAAGAAGCCACTTTAACATTTCATATAATAATGGTTTGGTGATGATGAATTCCTTTAGCTTTCTCTTGTCTAGGATGCTCTTTATCTCCCCTTCGATTCTAAATGATAGCTTTGCTGGATAGAGTAATCTTGTTTGTAGGTTTTTGCTTTTCATTACTTTGAATACTTCTTGCCAGTCCCTTCTAATCTACAAAGTTTCCTTTGAGAAATCAGCTGACAGTCTTATTGAAACTCCTTGTAGGTAACTGCTTTCTTCTTGCTGCTTTTAAGATTCTCTCTTTGTCTTTCACCTTTGGCATTTTAATTATGATGTGTCATGGTGTAGGCCTGTCTCTTTAGGTTCATCTTGTTTGGGACTCGCTGTGCTTCCAGGATTTGTATGTCTATTTCCTTCACCAAGTTGGGAAAGTTTTCTATCATTATTTTTTCAAATAGGTTTCCAATTTCTTATTCTTTCTCTTTTCCTTCTGGTACCCCTATAATGTGATGTTGGTATGCTTGAAGTTGTCCCAGGGGTTCCTTACACTATCGTTTTTTGGGACTTTTCTTCTTGTTGTTCTGGTTGGGTGTACCTTGCTTTCCTTATAGTCTAAATCACTGATTTGATTCTCGGTTCCAACCTCTCTACTGGTGACTCTCTGTAAATTGTTCTTCATGTCAATTAGTATAGTCTTCATTTCTGACTGGTTCTTTTTTATGGTTTCCATGCCCCTTTGTATGCTGTTGAAGTTCTCACTAAGTTCACTAATTGTCCTTATAGCCAATGTTTTGAACCCTGCATCTAGCAGGCTGCTTGTCTCCATTTTGTTTAGTTCTCCCTCTGGAGTTTTGCTCCATTCCTTCATTTGGGCCATGCTTCTTTGACTCCTCATTTTGGCAGTCTCCCTGTGTTTGTTTCTATGTATTAGGTAGAGCTGGTATGACTCCTTGGCTTGGTAGCTAGGCCTAATGTAGTAGGTGTCCTGCAGGGTCCAGTGGCACAGCTCCTCCTCTCACTCAAACTGAGTACTCAAGGTGCACCTGTGTGGGCTGCGTACACCCCTCTCCTGTAGCAGAGCTTTGATTGCTGTTGGCAGGTTGACAATGGGAGGGATTTACCCAGGCCAATCAGTTTCAAGGACTGGTAGTGACCACTGACCACCAATCTCTCATCACTGTGGAGGATCACTTGTGCACAGGCCTACTCCACAGAGCAAGACTTACTTCAGCAGGGCTCTGGGGCCCGCTGAGTCTGCCCCTTGAGTGTGTCACTTGTGGAAGTGGTTGAGTGGTAGTGCTCCAATGTGGTCTGTAGCTATCCACTGGGTGCACAGGCTCTGGAGCCTCCCCCAGAGGTGCAGGACAAGGTCAGCCACCCCTGTAAGCTACAGAGCAATCTGCAGTTGGCTGCTACTTGTGTTGGGCTTGGAGGTGCCCAGGCAAGTCAAGGCCAGGCTGTGAACCAAGGCCAGCTGCTTTGCTGCTAGTGCTGGGCCTGGGGCCACTTAGCAATAGGCATGGGGTGCACTAAGACCAGATGCTGTTTGTTTGAGAGAATTTAGGAAAATATGAAGCATGAGCCAAGACAAGCCATTTGTATGGAAGAGCCACTGGAAACAGCATGGGTGGGGTAGAGCCTCAGAGAATCACCAGGATGGGGCAAACAGTGTGAGCCAGGTTGATGGAATCTCAGATATGGGGTCCCCCGCCAGGTCTGTGGCTTTGTGGCTCTGTAGGGGGAGTGCACATCAAAGAAACAATGGCCTCTGCCAGCACTTCTGTCTGAGAGAAAGCCACCCCCAGCTCTTGTACTGATGCTGGACAATTCATCTCCTCCCCATATGTCTCTGATGCCTTTCAAACTGCTGCTCCTGTGCTGGAGTTCAGAGGGAAGGAGTCCAAGTGAGTCTGTACACAGGCCTTTTGAGAGGAGCTTCCAGGGAGCGCAGCAGTTTCTGTCTTCTACAGCCTCTAGCCCCACTAGTTTTCGCAGCTGGAAGTTACGGAGACTTACCTTCCTGGCACTGGAGCCCTGGGCTGGGAGGTCTGGTGTGGGGCTGGGACCCCTTGCTCCTGAGATACCGCTCTCAATTTTTACCTGCCACACATGGGTGTGGGATCAGCATGTGCCACATCTCTGCCCCTCCTACCAGTCACGATGTAGTTTCTTCTTTAATTCTGTAGTTGTAAGACTTCCATTCAGCTCAATTTCTGATGGTTCTGAGTAATGGTTGTTTAGTAGCTTAGTTGTAATTTTCATGTGGTTGTGCAAGGAAGTGAGCCGTGTTTACCTATGCTGCCATCTCGAACAGAAGCCCTATTTGTGCCCAGTGGTCTTGAAACAGGGACACTAAGCTGATCCCTCCACTGCCAGCCCACTAGTCCTCTGCTCCCAAGCCATCCCAGGAGCCCAAAAGGAAATGGATTTCTCCTTTCAAAACTGTGGTAAATGGAAATGCCTTTGTGTCTGATGCACAGATTTGGAATTGTGCTTAGATTTGGAATTGTGCTTTGGAGTGAAATTCTGAAGTCACAGAAAGGACCCCTCCTCACTTACAAAATAAAACACCCCTGGTCAAGAAGTATCCTTTCTGATGAGCCCTGGCCCTCTGGAAACCCATGTGTTAGTTAAATAGCATTTTCTGCTTTCCAGCTTTGAGGTTTTCTCCAGAAAACATGACATCCCCAAAGGGCAAGATGGATAAAGAAAGACATTTCATTTTTTACTGGTCATGAAATAAATAAAATATCTTCCTAGCATTTTTACTTTTAAATTGGACTGGATTTCCTTTCTTTTGGTTGAACAAGTTAAAGAAACTAATGTCATCCCTCAGCTGCCCACCACTAAGATGATTCTGTCTCATCTGGCCATTTATATGCAGCGTGTGGTGTATGGTTTAACCTTCCTAATTGGGGGACACGCTGTCTGAATTAATGACAGGACTGAATTATGGTGCTTTTAAGAAAAGATATTCCATTTTAGTATTTTCAAGTCCATGGAAGCATGAGAACTGCTCTTCCAAGGTACCGCCCGTCGTGACATCCCCGGGGGCTCTTCCTGACACAGAGAAGGCGGCGAGCTTGTCAGCGTCACGCCAGGCAGACTTGCATATACTTGAGAACAGCACATTAGTCTAAAATGTTTATACGTTTTTGTTTTAAATTTTAATTGTACTACTTAATTTGTCTAATAAATAATCTTGTAAGGTGGGTGGGGGAGTTAATAAATACTCAACGAGTTGATTCTGATTTTTCCAGCAGATGAGTAAGTTTCAGTCCAGTGCATCTTGAATGATCACGACCTGGTCCGGGGTAGTAATGGCCAGCAGGTTTGGGTCTCATCTTTATTTAGATGATCTCAGAACAATGGAAAACGGAGGAGGGAGAACATGGCAGCAGCCCTGGGCAACATTCTCCCGGTGAGGTGGGAGTGTTACCGATTTCACATTAGGGGCTGGTTGGGCCAGGTAGCCTTAACATGGGCCCATTCTCTAGGAAATTCTGTCACATCACACAACAAGGATGTGGCCAGGAGGCAGGCAGATGGCTAACGCTTGTCATCCCATCAGGGTTACTAGAAACAAGGAGCCGAGGGTACCTTTTGGGACAGTGGAGTAGCAGGCCCCCTCTGTCCCCCAGGTGCAGTGTGCTGGTGTATGGTGGTGATGCCTGCACAGTGACTGAGCATCTGCAGCCGAGGAAGACGGGTTGGAACTGCATGGCTAACGAGGTAGACTGACAGTGAAGGGAAACAGGAATCCACAGGGGTCTAATGTGAAATATCAACACTAATATATAATTTAAATCCAGTTAGGAAAAAAGGTAAACCTGTTTTGACAGTGTTTATTTTTGTTGTAGAATGTGACAGAAGGGGGGAACCTCATTGCATAGAATAACATGCCCCGTGGGGCCACAGCGATTTCAGACACGCTTTAGGTGGGGCTGTGCTTGTCAGGAGAAGGTCTGTGGGCAAAGGGGCAGTAGACCGTGCATTCCCAGCTCTTTCTGTGCACGTGTTTCCAAGTGATCCAGGATGGCAGCTACAGCTTCTCTGAGACCGAGGAAGAGGAGCCCGAAGGAGGAAGGAGGCAGAAATGACAGATGAATCCATCAAAGCCCGAACAGCTTTCCAGATAACTTTCCTCTGAATTGAACTCAAAAGCTGACATAAATGCAGCAGTTGGGAGGGCAGTGAGGATGTCCCTTGCCTTAGAAGCATCCATGCCAATGGAAAGACATGCTTAGCAGCCACATGTGTGCCAAGGGCATGCTGGATCTGCACACAGTAGGTCAGAATGGAACTTCGGCCTGGTTTGTTTAGATTCCTCTGGGGATTTCTAATTATAGAAACAACTGTTGCTTTGGAGGCCTGCCACCATGGGTGCTTGGTGCTTTGTATTTGTGGTCAGGACACACACGACAGTGAGAATGCCTTTTCTGCTCAGGAGTCTCCCTTCTGAGTGTCTGGGGAGCCAGTCAACTGATCTCTTGGTATCAAAGCAGATCAGCGCGTCTCCTTGGTATAAACTCTCCATTGTCACGGACACATGCAAAACCAAGTGCTCATCTGAAGATGTCAGTCAGTGTCTTCGGGGTGTTTCACATAAAAGGACAAGTTATTTGAGGAAACGTTTTCATCCTCTTCTTCGCTCTATCTGTGTACGTGTCTCTGTTGCAGTCTTATTTTTTTAAGATTTTTTTTATTTATTTATTTTTTGAGAGAGGGACAGGGAGTGAGAAAGAGAGGAAGAGAAGCATTGATCGGTTGTCTCTCATACGCGCCCTGACTGGGGACCAAACCTGCAACCCAAGCATGTACCTGGACCAGGAATTGAACTGACAACCTCTCACCTTGTGGGATGGCACCCAACCAACTGAGCCACACCGGCCAGGGCTTGTAGTCTTATTATTTAGGGTTTTCCCTTAAGTGTGCATTCTGGTTGAAATTAATTACCCAGAAAAATAATGAAGGAAGGAAAAGGAATCTCATATATTACTTACCCTTTGCGCCTATCTTATGGGGTACATTTCTCAAAAGAATTTTTTTTGCAAAGCCAGAACCGCTTATAGCAGACCCAAGGGAGGCTGTCACCCCATTTTAGCCTTTACCCAACAGCACTGACTTTTCCGAGAATGAGGAGAAAGATTACCCAGCGAGGTTCCGTTTGGGGTTGACTCTGATGCTCCGATGTCTAGATGCAACTTTAGACATGTTTGAAATTCACAAACCACTCCCAGGAGCCTTTTCTCTTCTAAAAGGAAATTACTTGGAACAAATATGACATCGATTTTCCATCTCCCTTGATTAGTCTCATTTGGTCTGATTTTTATTATTTAAGGCTTACCGACAACGAGAATATACAGTTAGCAATGGTTCCAATTAGATTTTGTGACCTTTGAGGAAGAAAAGGAGGGTCTGGACCTGGTGATGCCTGAAACTGCCACAGAACAGAGCTGGGTTCATGACCGCGTCTGGGCCGAGAGCACCGAGTACACTCTTGGGTTGGGGAGGCAGGAGTGCCCGGCAGGGACATGCGGGGGGAGAGGGGAGAGGCCCCAGTGGTGCCGCTGTGGAGGTGCTGTCCATGGCAAAGCGGGGTTTGTGTGGTAACTTTGATCAACAGATGGTCAGCGAAGAAACACTGGCATCCACCTGCTCTGGCCTGTGACTGGGTCCACTGACAGCAAGCGGCCTGTGCAGGAAAGATGAAGTCATGGGCGCATGTAGGACGCATGGGGGGTCTTTCATGCACACTAATGAGGTGGGGGCACTATGGAGGTGTCCACACGACTTGGACAATGGCTCATTTGCTGAGAGCCAGCTTGATGGCATGAGATGTGGGGGACATGCACCACTCCAAGTCTCTTTCCTACGATGGCTTGAGCTTTGTTTGCAGCACACTGACCCGGCCCAGCGAGGTCAGTGTGTGTCTGCTGTGTGTCCAATCTCTCCTAAGTGAGGCATTCACTGGGGTCAAGGCCTGGGCCCTGACACATCGCACACAGGAGCCAACACAAATTCGGAAGGCTTCACTCTTTGGAAGGACCTGCTTTTTCTAGCGTCTGCAAAGATGATCAGGCAATTCGACATTAATGCCTGCAGTGTATCAGCAACCCTCCAAAAGTGCCCACAATGTTATGTATGTTTCGGGTGGACCATGATTTCCATGACCTCTTCAACACGCCTGCCTTAGACACGCACACACCCCTACTGGGATGTAGTGAACATTTACAAAAATGTAAATCGAAAACAGATGAGAATTTCCAACAGCCATCTATTTTGTTTTTCTTTGCTGTGATTCAGGAGGTGAGACACTGCCAACTTGTGAAGCCAAAGCTGAGGCTGCAGCAGAGAATTCAGGTGCACCTGGTGTGTGTGGCCATCCTGCCATGTCCGAAAAGGAAAAACTCCAGAAGAAAAAACATATTACTGAGCCAGTACAGACATGGGACACGCTAGTTCAGACAGTGAAACCCAAGCCTCAGGAAGAACTGCTGAACTTTCCAAAGGTGCGCAGGATTACCTAAGTCATATGGGAAAGGGGGCCTTTCCGGATGGGCACTTGTGGCTCCAGCCCTTCTTGACACGAGGTGGAGCTTTCATTTCTGGAGACAGGTAGTGTCGGGGAGCTAGAGTGGGCTCTGGTAGCCTCAAAGTGCTTCTTCCACTTGAAAATCCATGAGCAAGAAGGCTGCCTAGGCCTGTATGCTCAGGCTTGGAAAAGACAGGCATGTAGTCACACCAAGGTGGCAACAAGAATCCCAACAGCTGGTGCTCTTCCAGGGCTCGCTGTGAGCCTGGCACAATCCTGTACCCCGACACCTCTGCCGGCTCAAAGATGGTAACTGAGAGGTTAAGTAGCTGGCTCAAGGCCCCTCAGCGGGAACGCTGGGAGGCAGGCTCAGAACCGGGACTACCTCGGCCCAAAGCTGGTTCCCCTAATGGACAGCTCTTCTACCTCATGCCTACCCACCCACTGCGGCTTCAGATGACCCTTCCTTCAGAGCGAGTGTGGGAGGCCTGGGATTACATCCACTCCTGCCCCCACGTGCTGCTGGGGTCTTGGGCTGATTACTTAACTTCTCTGGGCCTTGGTTTCTCCATCTTTAAAAGGCTGATAGATAATAAGAGAACCTGAGTGAGAGGTTGCTATAGGATTAAAGCAGGGGTGTCAAAACCCATTTTCACCGGAGGCCACAGTGGCCTCATGGTTGCCTTCAAAGGGCTGAATGTAATTTCAACTCCTTAACAGTTAAAGAGTAGGTACATTTATACAATCCTAAAATTATTCCAGCCCTTTGAAGGCAACCGCGAGGCTGATGTGGCCCCCAATGAAAATGAGTTTGACACTCCTGGATTAAAGGGTCAAAACATAAATCCACAGCAGTGCACTGTATACAGTAAGTGTCCAATAAACATTAGCTACTTACAATGCAAACATTATCACTGTCAGCCTCTCCTCATGAGGAAAGAGGGTGGAGGCTAAGGGCACTCAGGGACAAAGAAGTCTCTGTCAGCCCCACACTGGTGCCCGTCAGCTTGGCCCCTGGCTCCCACTTGGGCTAGGAGCCCTCCACGTCCAGGGAGGTTCTTCCCAGGACAGAGCCGCCCACAGAGCAGCGCCTCGGTGCTCAGTGGGTGACTACATGGGCTCTGACTGTTCTCTCTGAGGCAAGTGAAGACACAGACACGGCGATAGTCCTGGCGGGGGAGTTTTCAGCAGTTACTTCTCACTGACCACCAGGACCGGTTTGGTCCTGTGTCTGATGGTGGAAAGCTGAGCCAGCAGGACACCACCTGGACCGTCCGCACGGCCTGGAGGCTGATCGCCACGTGCAGCTCTCTTGGGCGCTGGGAGGCGCTGCAGGCAGTACTGCCAAGGCCCTGAGCGCACAGTCGCGGCGGCCTTGGGCGGACCAGCGCAGGCGGTGGTGAGCTGTCAGTGCGGCGGGCCCCGCAACAGCGGATGTGGCTTTCTCTCTCAGTATCAATTTCTTCTACTTGTTCCTTCCTGACAACTTTGAAAGCCACTCCAGAAGCTGATGGGTGATTTATGTCTTGCGTTAGCTCCCGGCGATGACTGCTGAAGGCTTCAGCTGCCACCCACCGCCCCGGGCATGCCCTCTCCATGTGTTCCCACGGGAGCTGGTGTCCAGAGCTCCGAGGACGGCTTTGGGACAGCACTGGGAGAGTCTCTCAGTGAGCCCAGCTCTGTCCCGAGACACCAGCAGCCAAGAATCCTGTCCACCAGTCCCCTGTAATGGAGAAGAGACCCATAGCTCTTTCCTTTCTGCTCCCCCCTGACCCTCATCTGCTTCCCTCCTCTTCTTGCCTTCATGTCATGAAGACCTGACACTTCTCTGCAGGAAAGGCCACCACAGAGAGCCTTCCAAGACACAGCCACTCCCCACTGCAGGAGACCCACGAGCAGCCCCAGGCAGGAGGGAGGAAGGGCAAAGAGGCTGCCAGGGAGTAAAGGTTCCTGCATCTCAACAGCCACTCTAGGAAGACACTCAACTGCCTGGCAAAATGGAAAAAGAAATGGCCCCAGAAGATCAGCGCAGAAACATGCAGGGACACCCCCGCCCCCAGGAAGGAGCTGGAAGACTCCCTGATGGGGGAGCTGGTTGTCCCCGCCCCAAAGGAGCCTCCCTGCCCTGGGGGGATCTTGGGTAAAGCGGGCCCCCTGTGAAACCTCAGTCTCTCTCTAAAGGTCAAGACTATGTTTTGTGGGCCAAGGACATTTATAGAGCTGTAAAAGGGATCATTTCTGCTAATGCCACGAAATTACACTCTGGTCGGTAACAGTGGCCCAAGGCAGGTACAGGAGTAATTTTCCTCGAATGCAAACTCTGGCTTTTAGAGAAGTTGGAGGCAGCTCCACATTGCTGTGGACGGGTCCCCCTTTTCTGTGTACTTGAAGTGATCCAAGAGGAGCTGTGACTTTGTAGATGTGTCCCTTTAAGAAGTTCATCTGGGAGAGCTGAATGAAGCAGGTGTCACAAGCACACCTAATGGGACTGGAGAGCGCAGGAGGGCCACTCAGCGGGGAATTCTGAGAAAGCCAGCCCTAGAGCCACCCATCTACTCAATGGTGGCTGCGCATGTCGCAGGCACTGTGGGGCAGAGGCAAGGCCGGAAGTGGGCCCAGAAGCCCACGGTGTGGCAGGGCATTGTGCCCCATGGAATCCATTTTGGAAATGTCTTTGGAATTCCACACCCATCTCTCGCGCCCAGCGCCCAGCGTTCTGAACCAGATCCTTAGGGTTTGCTGCCTGATCTGCTGGCCAGTCCTCCGCGCCACCAGCTCCTCCGTCAGCTGTGCTCTCTGCATTGACCCAGACACACCGGCACCACCCAGCTGCCCCGTCACTCCCTGTTCAATGTTCAATGTTGAACAGGGAGTTTAAACTCCCTGTTTAAACTGTTCAATGGCTTTCCAATCTCCCACAGAATGAAACCCAAACCCTCAGCCTGGCCTACGAGGCCTCTTGTGATGGGGGCTTTCGGTTCCCTGAGTTTCGCCTTCTTTGAATTGCACATGATGTGAGCCCTGCATGGGATGCCTGCTCTCCAGGCCCCTGCCTGGATGGCTTCCACCTACCCTTTTAGACCCAGCCGAGCTCCACTCTCCTCTCAACTTCCACGCTGCTGCAGAAATGACTTTCACTTGAACCCTGTGTCCCAGGCCCACTGCACATCATCAGGGCTCCTCTGTTCCCCGCGGTATGAGCCTCATGAGGACGGGGGCCTGTTGATCCATCTTTGTGCCTCTACCGTCTAGTTCAAGGTCCAGAACACATCAGCCTTTCAGTGTTTGCTGGTGGACACATGAAATAAGGCAATGTGCTTTCCACTGACAATGCAGGAGTAGGTCTCAGACCATCCCAAGTGACTGCAACTTCCAGATCAGAGGAGTCTGGACTCAAAGCTCACGGGCCCTTTTAGAAAACTCAGAATGCCTTCCAATGCAAATGCAATCTACTGGTCATCAAGAGATGTCTTTGGCTTTAGAGAGGTCATGTGGGGGCCAGCACAGAGGGAGAAATGCACAAGGAAGATGAGAAGGGCCCCGCCCTGGGCAGCACATCCCTCAGGCAGTAGGTTGGCAAGTCCGAGAGGCCTCCTGATTACCACCAACTTTCCTATGTCAGTCTGCCCATTCCCACCGGGCCACATCAGCCAGGGCCTGGTCAGAGACTCAGGAGCAGAAGCTCCTGCAGAAACCCCCTCTCAGGTGCTGTCAGCCATGGTCTATGACTTGAAAGGCAAGAATTATCTGTAACTCAAATCAGGAGCCAGCACATTTCTCTTGCTCAATGTAGCAGCCCAAATTGCTATCCTTGACTTAGTAGGTTAAGCTAAAGGTGTTATGCTAGGCACTCTAGGAGGCAAAGTAAGTGGTTCTTTGATCTTGATTACTTGTTTGAAAATAATTTTACTCAATAGAGAAACTGTGAGTGATCGAGCTTTTTTACAAATCATATATATTTTTAAAAATGCATCTGGGGAGTGCCTGTTAAATAGAAAACTTTGTGGCCGAGTGCTCTGGGAAAGTGAAAAATCACTCCCTGTGTAGAGTTTGGAAAAACGGAGTTATTTTTACTTACTAAATGTTCTCAAGGTGGGGCCACACCCACCCCACCTAAGGCCAGGAGCCTGTCCTGCCTGGACGGACAGCAGGATCTCTCCTTCCCTCCAGGACGCCCCAGGATGACAAGCTGGAGCAGCGAGACAGGTTTCACAGCAGCCCACCTTCACCGGCGTCAGGCAGCTGCGTCCGAGGCTGAGACGCTGCACTGCTCTGCGCTTGTTCTGAACCGTGTGCTCTCAGCCTCCACTGTCTCCGCACTTCTGCCCATCCCATCTTTCCTGTGGGCCCTGCTTTCAGCCCCAAAACCTCTGGGCAGCTTTGGGTCACAGAGATCTATTACACAGAGGAAGGTGCCAAGGGGAGGCCCCTCATAGACCCAGCTCCTGCCAGCAGATGAGGCCCCGTACCTACCACCATCCCAACCACTCTGCATACCTGTCCGTGATTTCAAGGCAATGCATCAAGTGCTAGGATCAAGACATCGGTATGGCGGGGGGCCCGAGGACAGAGCCCTAACACTTCCTCTCCGGTACTCATACTCTCCCAAGCTTTCAAGAGCTAGATGAAGTGATTAATGGTCGCTCCTATGGCACCCTGCACAAAGTAGGTGCACAGTAAACATGTGTGGCTTTACTCTTGTGGGCTCTGGCAATGCAAGTTTCCATCATTGTAATTTAACTTAATTCTTTGGCATCTTGGAGGCAATCTGCCATGATGAGTACTTTTTCTTTTGTGCACTTTCTGACTCAAATGCAACACCTGTGAACTTGAAGGTGGCCTGTCCATGAAACGAACTGGAGCACAAGTTCAGTTCTAGGCCTTAGGTTGCTGCTCCCATCGCACCAACCTTAGGAGCCTTTCTGCATGAGCTGCCACACCCCGGCCCCCAGGAGTCCTGTACAGGGATGGGGGAGCGTCCTGGACCCTGTCCCTGCTCAGGGTCACTGAACACACCTGTGGAAAGCAGCAGCCTGCCTGGGCTCTGTCCAGTCAGGCTCCTTAACCTCTGACATCCTAGCATTGTGTGAGCTAGGAAGAAGGGTTTGAGTTAAAAAACAATAAACACCAAAGAATATTTTAGCCACTTTAAAAGCCCGTGCTACATTTTTTGTATATAAGTAGATTCCCCTAATTACAAATGAAACAGATCTATTTCCACTTACTACTTATAGCTGAGTCCAATAAAATTTCATTCCCCTAAGAGTAGTCCTACACTTTCCAGGGGTGTCCAACATGCAGCCCGCGGACAGTTGTAAATGTGGCCCAACACAAAATCATAAATTTACTTAAAACATTATGAGACATTTTTGTGATTATGTGTCACAATGTACCTAATGTGTGGCTCAAGACAACTCTCCTTCCAGTGTGGCCCAGAGCTGCCGCAAGGTTGGACACCCCGCCAGGCTTTTAGTCTACACTGTCCTGCACTTGCAGGGCTTGGTCTGAATAGTCCGCAGGGCTCCTTTCACACCCTCCCTCCCAGTGGGGTCCCTGGACAGCCATGTGGAAGCAAGCCAGGCCTCACCCCAGACTGCAGAGGGAGGGACACCAGGCCTACAGCAAACTGCCCAAGGTCCCTGACCCAAGGCCCCCACCTCCTGCCTCTGTGCTTGACATTTGCTCTAGGCCAGGAAAGGATGATGCTCTCTGACATGTGTGGGACTCTGCCCAGACCCAGCCAGGCCCTCCACTCCGGGGGCCCTCCCCTCCCCGATACAGCTCAGTACCTACTGAGCCTGTCTGCCCCAGGCCTGTGAAGCTCCAGCTGCCACTGCAGGGCCCTACTTTAGATGACATACCATACACCACAGGGCTCTCTGTGGAGAGCAATTACAGACCCCAGTGACTCAACTTGTCCCTGCCATGACACATCCAGGGGTTTCCTCAGCACAGAGACGGGCGGCTGTCACTTTTACATTAGCGCGCTTACTACCCAGAAGGGGGATCTTCTGCCCCATTCAGACTGATGAGCAAAAATATGGTTTTCTGCTTAAAGAATTCCAGGCCACCCCATTGGACAGTGCCCTAAAGACCATTCGGACCAACCTCTAACTTCACAGACAGGAAAATAAGAGGGCACTGGGTCCAAGCCAAATTTTAGATGCGGGGCCAACTCCTGACTGCCTCTTCCACAGCAAACAGGGACCCTCCACACACAGCTCTGCCGCTGGCTGCCAGAGTCAGCGATGATAGGCAGGCAGAAGCCACCCCGTGTGCTCCCAGGGGACAGGAGGCACCTCTCTAACTCCTCCTGCTTCCAACCCTGCAGTGTCCCCACTGGGCACGAGGCTGTTCACCTGGCCCAAGAGCCAGCACTTTGAGAAGCCTTGCACAGGCACGGTCGAGGATGTCTACAGGACGTCACACACACACGCAGCACTCACTTCCCAGCTTGGGAGGACAGCTTCTAAGCCTGATGCTTGATGATCTAGCTGCGTTAAAAGGGTGGGAACTTGGGGTGACCTTTCCTTCTTGCCGAAAGAAATTAGGCCATTTCTGAGCGTCTTCAGCATAAAAAGACAATGTCTTAAAATCAGTGCCCTGCGACTCGCCACGAGAGGGGGCGGGTTGGGAGAGCCATCTAAGTCCGCCCGCCGGGCATCGCGCTGACTTAGCAGCAATGAACGTCAGGAGAGGTCAGAAAGGGGCAGTAGCGCCAAGAAACTAAAACTGGCTGCCTGGTGTCAGCAGTGCCACAGGGGCCAACTAGGGTATTCACGGGGTTTCTGGTATTTTTTCCTTTTGATCTTTAGCCGCTGCTGTGGCCAGAACGACCCCTTCCATCTGCGGGGCCTGTTAGCACACACCAAGCACCTTCCCGGGCCCTGGTTTGTTGTCGAGTGCGTGTGTGTCCACGCGTGTTCATCAGACCATCTGCCATGACTCTGCCTCCCTCTCCTTCCCTTTACGCCATGATTGCGGTCAGATCCTCGGCACAGTTCGGACTCTTTCCCTGACCACAAGAAGATGTGCGGGCGGCAGCAGGGAAAGGCTACTTTCTCAGCCAGATCGAGTCAGATCGAAAGGAGGGCAGCTGCACCCCAAGCGACCTCCTGCAGGCACCCTTCCAGCCCTCCCACCGCTCCGCCAGGAAGGCGCTGTGACCCGCAGCTTCCATCTCTACAAGGCATCCTGTGCTAGTAATAACGTGGGAGACGGGCTGGCCAAGGACAGAGTACCTGTCCCCATAACCCAGATGAGGAAACTGAGGCTTCATGCTGCTGGAGCCTGTCCCTTCCCGGCACGTCACAGCAGCAAAGACTGACAGAGAAGTTCCTGACACCTGCTTCAGTCTCTGGTCCTTTTGCTGCTCTGTTCCATCTGGGGGTTTTTCTCCTTGGTGGAGTTCTATCCCGTCCAACTGGAGACTTTCCTGTTCCCTGTAACCACCCCCTGCCCCTCGGGGGTCTGGGTCAGACTGAATTCCCAAAGAGCTCCCTTCACTGCAGTCCTTGCACAGGGCTGAGGGCCTGGGGGCGTCTTGCATCCTTGTGGCACACGCAGGCCCAGCAAGCTCTCTCCCCTGGTCCTGCCCTGCCCTGAGGCCTCAGGAGTCCTCATTTCCTTCCCATCTTGTCCCACATTGCAGACCCCCCCCCCCTTCCCCACCAAACCCTCTGCTGTCCCTTCCCGGAAACCTCTCTTTTCCCTCTTCCTGCCATATCCTTGTCTCTCTCCTTTCTGCTTCCTCTCCCTCGAGGCTGTACAGGACCATAACCCAGACAGGACTCTGAGGTCAAAACTGTGCACCTGCTGACAGTGGTGTGTCCTCCTCTGAAGCAGCCTGGAGAAGGGGCCTGTCGCGGCTGGGTCCTCCGTCCTGGCTGGCTCTCTCCCAGGGGCCCCTGGCCAGCCCCTCTGTATGGCGCCATTCTAGGCACAGGCAGCCCAGCCCTGAGCACAGCTGCACCTCCACTCTCCAGCTGCTGGGACTCTCGGGTCAGGTCCCAGGACTGGAGCAGACAGTCTCAGATGAGCAGTGGAGGGTGACCTGCACACCCTCCTGTGGCCTAGGCCTCCCTCTGGTTGGTTTTGGAGTGGTCCCCAGACTTACATTTTTAGGAGACGGCTAGAGCCTTTGCTGACCACCAGACTAACCCATCACTGGCTCTGTGAAGGGCCACAGTGGAGGGGGTGGCTGGGCACTATGAACTGCCCCCTCAGGCCCCCCAGCTGAGGTGCACATACCAGCCCCTCTGCCACAAAGCAAGGGGGTCAGGGCCTTGGAGCTGACCACCCCTGGGAGGCAGTGCCCACTCTCCCTGGTCCTTCCCCCTCCCTTCTGTAGACCCCTCTGTGCCCCTGCCTGCCCCCGGCCCCCAGCCAGCCCAGTGTGTGCCATGAGTGCCTTCATGTTCCTGGTGGAGGTGCTCTACTCTGTCATCATCTTTGGCTGCTGGGTCTTTGGGGTCAGCCAGCAGGCCCTGGGCCCGTGCATTCTTCCCAAGGCTGTCGAGCTCAGCACTTGCGCTTTCTGGGAACCACTGCCCAGAGTTCTGGGTTCGTGGAGCTGCATTTTCCCCACGCTGCTGGGGGTGGAGGTGGCCATCAGTTATCCTTAATAACCAGACAGACGACAGGACGGCTTTGCCCTCAGCTCTTAATAGCAGAGTGATCCCCTCTCCCTCTCTCTTTTTAAAAAAGCAATTCCAGCGACTCCATTACTGAAATGGCTCTTGCCTTCCATGCCCTGTCCAAGTTGCTACGTCATTGTTTTATTGCCTCTCTGAACAGCTCCTTCTAATTAAGGTGAAAGCCAGATACAAATGGGGCTGGGGCTGCAGTGCAAGGCCCTCGCCAAGCTGATTGTGTGGGCTTCTCTGGAGGCCCTGCGGCTCCACCTACTCTTTGTCCAGGGCTCCCAGTGTCATCTGAGACTTCATCAAGGCCTGCATCTTTACCCCAAGAACTGGGGACATCTGCAGCCAGAGTGGGGCTGGCGGGGGAGACCTGACTACCCCCAGCACTCTCAATTCAGGCCTATTTTCAGACAGTGGGAGCAGGCAGAGCCCCCACCAGCTTTGGATCTCAGGGGAATGTCTTGCTCTGGGTCTTGGGGCTCACAGAAGCATCAGAGGTAGCGCCAGCCCTGTAGGGACTGAGCCTTCAATTGAGGAAATGGGACGAACGTGTGGGAACAGCAAACCACAGTCGGAGCTGGAGGAGATCCAGCATCCCAGGGCCACGGGGCCAGTCAGGGTCCTGGGGTGGGCAACATCTGACCACTCTGCTTGGGGACAGGGGAGGGAAGACCAGGAGAGTTTTCTGGAGTCAGGAGACATTAGCACAAGGCCTTGAGGGCCAAGTCAGAGGAGAAAAAGAGAAAGATGAGCGATGGGTTCCCACCCTGGTTTTTTGGGGGCAGGGAGATGAGCAGAATGAGGCCAGCAGGAGTTGGGGGTAGGTACTCAAGCTTGGGTTGGGGGGCAGAGGAGCCCCTGAAACCCAGGCTAAGAAGGGTGGTGTCCCTGGACCACTGATGTCCTCGGGGGCCTGTCCCTCTTCCCAAGCTGCTTCCTGGCCCTGGTAGAAACACTCAGCTGCTGACCTGGCCGAGTTGCTCTCAGAGGACAAGGTGCCCAAAGCGTTCCTGGCACAGAGCTGATCCATTTCGGCATGATGATGGCAGACTGGGCCCTCTGCCTACAGCAAACCTTGCTTGGGAGTACACATTCCAATCATCCTACTTCCGGGCACTCCTTCCGAGCTCTTCATCTTGCTGAGCATCCCTGAAAGGTACCTTTGCTGCCTTGTCCGGCCTCCTTTCTCTCTGGCCCCTTGCTCCCCCCAAAAAGACCCACCGACCAAGGAAGCATTTGCAATTGCAAAGGCTCAACTGCTGATGTATCTGGGCAGCCCCCAGGCTGCTTCGTACAAACTTCTTCCGGCGAGACTCCCCCAGGGACCACACCGGCTCAGCGGCTGCACTTTTCTTTTTTTATCCTCATCCGAGGGTGTGTTTTTTAAAAAATATGCTTACTGATGTTTAGAGAGAGAGACATCAAGGTGAGAGAGAAACACCGACTGGTTGCCTCCCATATGCAACCCCATCGGGGATTAAACCCACAGCCTAGGTACACGCACTGACCATGACTCAAAACCACGACCTTTTGGTGTGCAGGACGACACTCCAGCCAACGGAGCCACACCAGCCAGAGCCCAAGGATATGTTTACTGGTTTTAGAGAGAGAGGAAGAGGAATATATATACTTATGTGTATATGAATATATCTATAATATATATGTATATATATTCCTCTTCCTCTCTCTCTAAACCAATAAACATACATACATATATAGTACAAGTCAATATATATACATATATATATTCCTCTTCCTCTCTCTCTCTATATATATATATCTATATATAGATAGAGCAAAAGAGAGAGGAGGGGAGAGAAACATCAATCAGCTGCCTCCCAAGCACGCCCCAACTGGGAGTCGAGCCTGAAACCTTTGATGTACAGGACGGTGCTCCAACCAGCTGAGCCACCAGGCCAGGGTCCAGCTGAACTTTTGGTCCCTCCTACAAAAAAAGGCAAGCACCAGGCCTGCCAGGGAGATGACGAGAGTCCAGGTCCCAGCTGAGAAATGGCAGGGGCAAACAAGGTGGCATCGATCCACTGTCTCCAAGCCCAGATTTAGAGCAGAAATGACATAAAGCCTCCCCATTGGGTGCACCCCAGGGCCTCACCCTAAACTTCTCTCTGGGAAGAGAGATTGGCTACAAGCTTACTGGGGGCTCATTTCTCCCCGTTCTGCCAAGAAGCTTGTCACGAGCTTCCTGATGCCCCTCTGATTAGATGGCTTCCATTGGCCCAATGAAGATTTAAGGATTATCTTAATAATAAATCAGCAACCCAGCAGCAGGCGGCCTGAGAGGGGTGAGATTTCAGCACCTGCAGCTGCAGCTTTGGCTTCTTTGTCAAGAACAGATGAGGGGAGAATAAAAACTCGCCTTTTTCAGGAAAGCAAAGGGCATCCAGGTGCCACCTGCAAATCAAATCATTTAGGAAAAGGTAGTTTTATTTTTTTTTCCTTTCTGTCCCAAATAACAATTATTCTTGAAATAATAACCCCAGTTTTCCACTTGGCTTTGATGGACCCAGGGAGCTGTGTGGGTTCCTGAGGGTCCAGGACAACTGGGCATGGAGGCCCCTCCTGTCCTTGGTGGGACGTGGAGGCCCGACTAGTTCATCAGCATTTCTGGGCATTTGCAGGTTTAACGTCAACTGCACAGCTCAGACATGGCACCTGGGGAAATGTACCTATTTCGGCCCACCTGCCTACTAGATCAAGTGTGGCTGCCCAGACCGGGTCCTTGGCAATTTCCTGACTGAAACTTCAACTTTGTCCACTCATCTTGTTCAAAGGGTCAGAGGAGAACCAACTTCAGACACATCTGGCTGGGTCCCACCAGGAGCTCACACGGCCCATCCAAGATAATTCTGAGCCCACGTTTGGGGGAACTGGGTCTCTTCAATGGGACCATGCCCTCAGGGGGCCCCAGGACCCAGGGTGAGAAGGAGGGAGTGGACTGTTTCCACGTGTTCGTGGGACTCTTTCTCCTCTCTCTCCGCACTTTGTTCAAACTTGTCCCTCACGGAATGTCTTTTCCTCACTGCCCCACATTAGGGGCAGATGCAGGACAGGAACTGAGTGACCACCTTTGAGGCGGGTTAGTGAGTTCCAAAGCAAAGCCCCTGGGATGCTTTATGGTGTGGGGGGACGACCTGAATAAACAGCTTTGCTTGTCAGAGGTCCACTGGTACCGCAGCCCACAAGGCCCATGGTCCTCCACCTTCCCTCATGCCCCTCCCCCTCCCGGAAGCCCTGTAGGCAGTCACTCTATGTCTAGCTCTTTCCCCTCTCTACCTGGGGCCTGCAGTCTCAGAAATGTCTCCCCTCCCCCACCCCTTCCACAGAGCTGCTCAAGTGGCTTTGTACCCAGGGTCACACAGCTAGGTCCAACTCTCCCTAACCCTAGAGCTTCCCAACCTGCCTGCCTCTCTTTCTACGGGGTGGCCCCAGCCTCCTAAGCAGCAAAGGCTGTGAAATACAGAGTTAGGGGCATCGTCATGTGTGCTTGGGGGTCCCTCGTGCGGTTCCACTAGTTTTCACGTTCCTGTTGACAGGGTGGGCGGTGTGAACAACCAGCCCGCGGATGTGTCTGTCAGAACTGCCGTCGACGGCTATGAGGTGGCTGCAGCGGAGGGGAGGGAAGCACTTGCTCTGGGAGGGGGCTCTGCCAGCAGCAGCTCCCCAGGCTGACACCTGTCCCCTGAGCTGTGCTCCTCCACGTGGATTCAGAGCTCAGGCCAGCGCTGAACCTTTGTTCTTTGTCCCAGACACACCCTTCCCATCTTCTCTCCCTGCCAGTCGGGAGAGGGAGGGAGGGAAGGAGGGAGAGGGAGAGAGAGAGAGAGAGAGAGAGAGAGAGAGAGAGGGAGAGAAGAGACCTGCATTCTCTCCTCCAAGGCCGGCCACTTAGCACGCCCACACATCCCAATGGAAGCCCTGGAGCACATCACAGCCACCCGGTGCTCCCCGCTCCCGTCAGCAGCGCAGCCAAGCTCCGAAGCACATCCCATGGCCCTCCCTGCTCTCAGACTGTTTCCCACAAGGTCCCGGCAGCAGACCCCAACCCCCTTCCCAGACACAGACAACCAGCTGACCCAACAATATGCACTCCCTCCCATGAGCGTCTTCCAAGCCCAGGAAAACCACTGGGCACCCAGTTTCCACGTGTGCATTTCCTTCTCTTGACCTTCCCAGGTGGTGAAACTCCATAAAGCTACAACTGTTAGAATGGGATGGACCTGGCAGAGGGGGAAGGCGTAAAGACAAAGACAAACCCAAAAGACAATGAAAGAGATGGTGTCCCGTCCTGAGGCGGGTCCCCTTTACTCGTGGTGCCTGCAGCCTGCCAGGCAGTTCCCAGCAAACCGCATTCTCGCAAGATCACGAGTCATGCCTGCCTGCTATGGGGCATCAGCCCCGCCAACCAAGCAGCGATGGTCAAGGAGCTGGCCAACGCACCTCCATCACCTGGACCGTGCAGAGGAAACCCAGCGTCCTCCAGATCCACAGCCATCTTAACTCCCCAGCGGTGGGTGGAAGCTCGCAGATAAACATGAGGAAGCTCAGAGCCGCATCTCATCATGACTGACCTTAAGTGAGGACCATGCAGGTGACAGGTACTGTGTCCGTATGTCCTTCCTTCCCTTCTTTCTCCTTCTTGCTCTCTTCTGTTCTCTTCTCCCTTTCAAAAAACAATTTCTATTTTGAATTTATCCATCATGTGGCAATCTTTCACTATGGTTAACTTTTAGAATAACTTTGTTTTCATTTTTAATTTTATAAAAGTGTAACTGAGAAACACTGAGGAAACTGTGTGTACATATTTGTACACATGAAAGAAATACCAAGTCTGATACATTTCCACAAACAGAAAACGTGTGTAACCAGCACCCAGATCGAGAGACAGAACTCCACTATCCCCTTAGGAGTGCCCTCATGTCCCCTCAGTCTCTACCCTGCTCCCAAGGGAAGCCATGACTCCTAATCACATAGATTAGAATTACTTGTTTTTAAAATCAGTCACTGTGATTTGCTTTGTTTTATTTTGTGAGACACAATACCAAAATAAAGCAAATACCATTTTTTTATTGCACTGTTTTTTGGAGAGAGAGGAAGGGCTGGGGGGCAGGAAGGGAGAAAAGGTGAGAGGTGGATGGGGAGAGAGAGAGAGAGGAAGAGAAAGATATTGAGATTCATTGGTTGATTCTTGCATGTGCCCGGAGCGGGGATCGAACCTACAACTTTGGCATATCAGGATGATGCTCTAACCAACTGAGCTACCCAGCCAGGGCCTATTTTATTTTTACCATGATTAGAAAAAAAAGGTTTTAAAAAATGGACTTTCTGAGGGACAAACAGTATGTTAGTTATCCCCAAAATATTTAGGCTTTATGCTAACAGGCTTTTAATTTGCTATCTTTTTATTTTATGGTCCATTTTGTGTTATGTTATAGTTTTTTGAGGAACAAATTTGGAACATTAAATGGGGTATATAAAAGCACAATGATGTTAGCTGAAGGTTGAACAATATGTATTCATAATAACATTTTTATTGAGGCTAAATTTACACACAGTAAATTCAGAGAAGGGTACAATTTGATGAGTTCTGAATCACGCGAACACCCATATAACCACCACTCCAATCAAGACAGCTATTTCTAGTGTTGCAGAAAGTTCCCTTGCAGCCTTCCAGTTCACACGCACGGCAACCACCGTTCTCATTTCAATCACTGTAGATCAACCCTCCCTGCTCATGAACTTCATATGCGTGCAATCACAGAAAATGTACTTTTAGACAATCTACTGCTTTTGAGGTTCATCTCGATTACTGCATGTAATGGCTGTTTTCTCTTTTTTTTAAAGACTCAGTAGCATCTCATGGTCTGAATATATAAAATGTATTTATTCACTCCTCTATTAATAGACATTGGCATTGAACCCATTTTTATGGACACAGGTTCTCTTTTTTCTTGAGTGAACACCTAGGATTAGAATTGTTTCCTGATGGGATAGTTGTATGTTTAACTTTTTAAGAAACTTAGAAACAGTTTCCAAAGTGAGTGTACCATATTGCATTCCCACCAGCATTGTATGAGTTCTAGTTACTCCACATCCTCACCAACAACAGGTATCGATCTTTCGAGTTTTGACCATTCTGATGGCTGTAAATAGTATCTCATTGTGCTTTTGTGTCCCCGATAACTGACAGTATTAATATTACATGTGTTTATTGTCCATTTGTATATCTTCTTTTGTGAGTGCCTATTTAAATTTTGTTTTTTTTTGTTATTGAATTCTAAGAATTCTTTAAATATTCTGGATATAAGTCCTTTGTCAGATATATGTATTACAAATATATTCTCCCAATCTGTGACTTGCATTTTTATATTCTCAATGTTGACTTTTAAGGAGCAGAGGTTTTAAATCTTGAAGTCCAATCTGTTAATATTTCTTTTTGTGGTTAGTTCTTTTTACATCTTCTTTAAAAAATCTCTACCTCGAATTCACAAAAATATCCTTGTATGTATTCTGCTAGAATCTTTATAGTTCTAGTTTTCGTGTTTGGGTCTATGATCTAACTCTCATTTTTGTGTGCGATGTGAAATAGAGATTGAAACATTTTGGGGGCACAATTTCCTAATCCTAGAAAATATTTGTGGAAAAAATGTTTCTTTCTCATTGAAGGTGCTATTGCCTTGACACCTTGTAAAAAATCAATTGGCTGAATATATACAAATCTATCTCTGGATTCTTCATTATAACTGACTGATCTGTTTCTCTCTGATCCCATCAGTGCCATACCATCTTGGATACTGTCGCTACTGATACATCTTGAAATCAGGGAGTGTGAGTCCTTCAACTTGCTTGTTTATTTTCAAGATTGTTTTGACTACTCTAGGTCCTTTGCATTTTCATTGAAATTTTAGAAACAACGTGTCAATTCTACAACAAGTCTTGTACATATGTGGATTGGAACTGTGTTGAAACTATAAACAATCATAGTTCAATCTGGAAAGAATTCTCATCTTAACAACAGTGAGGCTCAAACCCACGCACAAAGTTCATCTGTCACCCATTTAGATCTTTAATTTTGCTTAGCACTGTTTCCTCCTTTTTTATATATGGGTCTTTCATACCTTTAAAGTTATTATTAAGTGTTTTATGTTTTTTGATGCTATTATCAATGAATTGTTTTAAGTGTACATTTCTAATTACTTGCAGCTGGAAAAGATTGAGTTTACATATTGAGTTTGTATCCTACGACCTTATTAAAAGTATTTTTGCATATTCTTTAAAACTTTTCATATAAATAATCATGGCATCTGTAAGTATAGGGAGGCTTGTTCTTTCTTTCTAAAGCCTACAACATTTATCTTTCTTACCTGATTACACAAGATAGAATTTCAGTTCAGTATTGAGTAGGAATGATGAGGGCAAGTATTTTTGCCTTG